>ML791912.1:632411-645196 GCA_009831015.1 Picea engelmannii
ACATATCCCTCCTTCTTTGACTCTCGATGTAATATCTCCTTTAGTTTATGCTTCGATTTATGATTGGATGACCCTTTTCCATCATGGATGGTAAGTGAATGTTCTTTGGGATGTTTCATGATGCCCATATGTATGAGTTTTTTCTACTCTTGTGTGAGAGACTCAATGAACTGAGCCATCGTAGGCATTTTACAATTTATTCCCAAAAGACATCTGCCAGAATGGAAATTGGAGACATATATACATTGTATTTTGGTCCTATCTTGTCCAAGATTGTTAGAATAAGTTGTTTATCTTGTGTAGACTTGTCAATACCACATTCACCCATGCACAATATCAAATATTTAAATTTAGTAAATAAATCATGTATATTATCAAAACTTTTAGGTTCTAAGGTATTCAACTCTACCTCAAGAATATGACCTCGCATCTCATCCTGTTTTCCAAAGAGTCCTTCCAAGGTGGTCCAGATCTCATTTGGAGTATTGCATGTGGCGACATGAAACCATAAATCAGTGGATATTAAATCAAGAAGTAGTCATGTGGCCTCATCCTTATGGTTCAACCATCTAGTCTTCTCAAGTGTTGATGTAGGTTTTGTTTCTGTCTCCATCATCAAATTATACAATCCTTTTCTTTTGATTTGGAATTCGGCCTTCGGATTCCATTCAAAATAGTTGTATGGTGTGATTATTATAACTAGACTTGATTGAATAATTTGCATCATCTCCATCTGTTCTATTGCTTCTGAAAAGATCCTGAAAACCCAGATCGTGGATTCTGAGATATGACTAACGGTTCTATGGTAGCTATAGATATGATAAAATAGATATATCTCCTAAAATATGACGTGGGTTTTGGATATTTTTGGTGAGAATGAGAATCCCTATGTCATACATCTATGGTCAAAATTTCGATATGTGGTTGTTTTACTACAGAAAATCAATTTTCTAGAGGGCAGACTGAATCGGCGTACCCTAGAGAAGGATATAGTGAGACTATGTCACACCCTAGCAATGGATAGAGTGTGTCAATTGTGAAAAACTAAACGTCGCACCCTGGTGAAGAATATAGTGTGACGATGTCACACCTTGGCTATGGATAGGTTGCATCGATTTTGAAAAAACATTTTTTCTTAAGTTTGAGTGTGACCATCTCACTCTAGCAATGGATAGACTGCATCGATTGACCGTCACATCCTAGCAATGGATACTCTATGTCGATTCCAATTGTCACACCGTTCGATAGGGATAGGCTGCGACTCTAGAGGAAACTAGGTTTACTCAATAATTAAATCCTCTTTCTCTCTTCTCTGGATTTTCTGGGTTTCTCCAAGCAGCTCGACTCTGATACCATGTCAATGTTTCATGTAAACCTACACAGGAGACCTAGCTAAATCATACACAAACAAATCTTATCAAGAAAAGGAAGAGATATACAATATGAAGGATGTGAATCTATGTATATTATGATATGTTTAATGAGTGAGTGATATTCACTCATATAGGAAATGACATCCTATAATTAAGAAACGTGAAGTAGTAGTGAGCTGCAATGAGATTTTATTAGGAAAGCATGCATAATAGTGATGGTCTAAAATTAGAAATTCTAAAATAGAACTAGTCAGTTAACTCCAACCGAACTAGTGTGCCGAAAATGGAAATTTCTCCAACAGGGAGCCATTGCTTCCCCCTCTTGGTCCGAGTGGTCTTGAGTCTCCTTTTGAGTCTGATCTCGTTGTTTGTAGATCCTCAAGCCCTCATAGCCATGAATCTTTGCTGATAGACTCTGCCAGTCCTTGCCAAAATCTTCATCCTCATATGGAAAATGGTCAGTCTGCTCCACCCTTTGGGACTATTGACCCTCCTCGTTCGTGTGATTTCTCATATTTTGAATTTCCTTCAGATAAGGATATCTTTGAATCCATGACTATGATTTCTATACCATGGGAATACTTACATCATGTTTTGTGTTTTATTCCCTTTTGGGAGACTTTCCAAGTTGACTACCGTAGAGAATCTTGGTCAGAGCCTAACATCAAGCTCTACCTAAACTACTATCACACATGAGCCATAAGGCTATGCGGTACCTTGTACATATTGTATAGTCTAAGTTTGTTGTTTTCAAGTTTTGTATTCAGTATCACCTCTTATTTTCGGAATTTTCTCTCTATATTGGATCTATTAACTTCTGGATAAGTGTTATTGGCCTTAAATACAGGTTCTTGGAGATTTTTTTTCTTTCACTTTTGTTCATTGAATTGATCCATTCTAACATGTATTGACCTCGAAATTGGCATATACGTTAGATTTTTCCGAACTTTCATTTTTTTCATTATTCGTTTTCGATTTCTTTTGGCCTTAGGATCGACCCCACTGAAGTGCGAAACGAGACCTTATTTGCTTCTTAGAAGTGTCGTAATTAGGTTGTAGAGCCTACCTCTACATGGATGGCCTAGGTAGATCCTTTGCTGCATGTTGGTGTCCATGCTGTCATTTTTGACTATAAGCTTGGGAGTCCTTATTAGTCCTGTCATGATTACATATTGAAGCCTCATTCTTCTTGCTAATCATCATTCTTGGCCTTACCCTCTAGACTACCTAATGAGCACACTTTGTTGTCTTTCAAGATCGCTTTAAATTTCGAAAGCAACATCCAACGAGACTGTATTTATTATTTTCAATATTGTATGGATTACTTTAGAAAATTATCCCCTTGGAGTCTTCTTGATGCAGGAGCATCGCCAACATTAAGCGAGCGTGGGGAAAGCACCAACGCATTTTGGCACATGATAAATTGTTTGAAATGTTTTAACGTTGGATGTGCCAAACTTAAATGAGATAATTAAGAAAGGGTGTACTGGTAGATTGTAATCATACGTTGAGTGTCCCGCTCTCGTCTGAAGGACTAAGAGGCATTTATAATAGTAAATGTAAGTAGGTAGATTTAAAATCCTTAGATTAGACAGTTTAGAGTGAGGAGGGAAACGAGATATAGACACCCTCACTTGTATCATCGTAACATTAGCAGCATAATCAATTGAGGATAGAACATAGAGCATAGAGTTGTAGTTGAAAATGCCCATGTACAGATATTTGAATTAATAGAAAGAGCTTCGATTCAAATTCATGGTGTTGTATTTGTTCTCTGTGTATGCACATTGAATGTTATGCTCATGGATGTTTACTTTCTGTTATACATTTGCTTTATATATTGTGTATATGATTTCATGCTTTGTGTTTGAAGTCTGAGAGAGAGTAAGGAATGAGTTTCAATTGTTTCTCTGCCTGAGTGAGTAAAATTCCTGCAAGGAGTGCAGTGAAGTTGTCCACAAGGAGTGTGTTGACAAGAATCTAGAGTTTCATCTCTGAAAAACTCAGGAGGGATAACAACTGTTCTCATTCTCGCAGAAGTGCAAGTTGAGCACAGGAGCCATGCAAGGTGTGTGTAGGTCGAGTAAAGCCTTAGAGTTTGTAAACCTGAGAAATTGTTGAAGGACTACTGCTGCAGGGAGTGCGCAGATTTGAAGGACTTCAATTCTTTGAAGTAATTGAAGGATTCACTCGAAGGAGTGCGTGCGGGATTCTTCTTTAAGACTCGAAGTTGGAGAAATCTTAAGAGGGCTAGTGCCTTGAAGAGTTGTAAGAAGGCATAGCGAAGGTGGTTTGCTAGTGGACCAGTTTCATGAAGGAGATACCATGTTCATTTCGCAGAAATCATCAAGGAGGAATTTGACGGTCGAAATCCTCCTTGGAGGATTCACGAAGTCCCAAGGGCCGTCAGATCTTGCAGAGGAGTAGGGGAGTTAAGGAAAGAATTTTTCGAAGTGAAATCTTGGGAGAATTGGGCCATAGGATCTGAACCAACGAGAGTCGTTGGATCACCCACGTAAAATCTCATTTCGGGGTTTCGTGAGTTGGAAGGTCGAAACCTTTGCATCAAGACTTGTGAGGTCATGAGGTGTGAAGTCCCGAAATAGCGAAAGAATCTGAGCAATCCAATTGGAAGGACACATGTTGCGAGATCACCCATATCGGGGTTTCATGGGTTGAGGATTTGAAGGCATAGCATCCGGATTCGCGAATTCGTGAAGTCCAAGAACTCCAAAAAAGGCGGGAAGTTCTATCGTGGGACCCATGTAGAAGATGTGTTAGAATTTCGGCATTTCGGCATATCAGAGGGTAAAGTGTCGAGACTTTCATCCCAAAATTCTTGAAGCGACGAGTAGTGAAGTCGCAAAAGAATCTAAGCCATCCATTGGAGGAGGATAGGTGGCATAGATCTAAGGATCTTGCGAACTCGGAGGTTCATAGGGTGAAAGTCCAGAACTTGGGTGCTCCGAGTCGCGAAGTCACGAAATCGCAAGGAGCGTGAACAGTTATCGGATCCAGGTCACGGGAGGACCGTTGGATTAGGGACCCCATATCATTTCGCATATTCGGGGGTTTGGAGGTTGAAAGGAGTTGTGTTTGATTGCAGAAGTCGCGAGGTGTCGAAGCCAGGCACGAGGGACACATGGCAGAACCTCAAGGTAGGGCCTGCATGATAGACAGGCGGACACATGTCACCTATTGGAAGGATTCAACACCCCATTGACCTCTCGCGTCTCGGGGACTCAGAATATAAGGAAACGAAAGTTTGAGCCTTCAACTCGCGAAGTCGCGAGTAGTGAGAATGAGAGGGGAAAATTCAATATCACCTCTCGGGGGTTTGGGAAAGAAAGGTGCCAAGGTTGGACCTTTGAACTCGCGAAGGCGCGAGAGGCGAGGAGTGCTAGCTCTTAGCCTAGCCGGTGGTCATGCAAGGAGGGCACTGACGGAAGAAAGGGCTATACCTATTTTCCAATTTCTGATATCGCGGATTTGAAAAGGAAGAGTCGGGAGTCACGACTCGTGAACTCACGAGATTTCAAGTTGCCAGAAAGGACCTGTGGATCGATAAATTTACAGATTCTAGTGAGAATCAAAAGAGCCGATCTGGCTCAAGGGCGTATAAAAGGATCCTATGAGTGGATCTCATCCCAAGGGCCGATAGGTCTGCACCATCTGGTATCAGAGCCTGATTCTTGTTTGTATATTTTAGGCAGGAAAAGCAAGAAGGAATTTCAGCCATGCCGTCGAGGAGAAGAGACAGGCAAACACCCGATCTGCCAGAGGATAGGGAAATGCCAGAAGGAAGGGGTAGGTAGTTGCCAAATCTAGCCATGGAAAGGGATATACATGACTTACGCGCTAGAGTCATAGACATGGAAATAAAATAGAGGCGCACAGCTAGTGCTGGGGATGTCAGTGATTCTGAAAGTGAAAATGAGGCTGGACATGAGGAAGAAGAAGTCACAGCAGAAGATGCTGCAAATGAACGCCTGATTAGGGTTGTTGCAAGAATGGGTGTGAAGGTAAAAATGGACATTCCAATATATGAAGGAGACCTGGATGTTGAAGAGATTCTAGACTGGATTAGAGCTCTGGACACATATTTTGACTATGAAGATGTTGAGGAAGACAAAAAGGTCAAACATGTTGTTACAAGATTTAAAGGACATGCAGCATTGTGGTGGGATGAGCTACAAGCTTATAGACGCTGCAAAGGCAAGAAGAAAATCAAGATTTATTCCCATGGATGTTTGTCATCTATTGTTGGGTAGACCGTGGCAATATGACAGGAATGTGATTCATGATGGGAGGAAGAAAACATACACCCTAGAGAAGGATGGGAGGACTCACATGTTGCTTCCAATAAAAGACAAGGAGGTGAAACCTGAAGTAAGAAACACTGTACTTCTCATGAGTGGGAAGGAACTTCTTACAGAGGTTAAGAAGAAGGAGGAACCGCAATTCATTGTGGTTAGGAAACCAAATATTTTTTTAACTAGCACAAAGGTAGATGATTTACCAAAAGAGGTTCAAGAACTGCTGGAAGAGTTCGCTGACATAGTAGTGGACGAACTACATCGTTCATTTCCACCGATTAGAAGTATAAGTCATCAAATTGATCTCATACCTAGAGCTAGTTTGCCAAACAAAGCAGCGTACAGATTGACGTCGTAGAAGAATGAAGAGGTCAAAAGACAAGTCCAGGATTTGTTGGACCCTGGTTTGGTTAGAGAAATCTTGAGTCCATGTGTTGTTCCGACAATACTCAGTCTGAAGAAAGACGGAGGCTGGAGGATGTGTACTAACTCGAGAGCAATTAACAAGATAACCATCAGGTACAAATTTCCATTGCCAAGGATGGATGATCTGATAGATTTCTTAAGTGGGGCCAATTTTTTTTCAAAGATTGATTTGAAAAGTGGATATCACCAGATTCGTATGAGAGAAGGTGATGAATGGAAGATAGCCTTCAAGACTAACGAAGGGTTGTATGAATGGCTTGTTATGCCATTTGGTTTAACAAACGTGCCAAGTACTTTCATGAGATTGATGAACGAAGTCCTAAAGGATTTCATCGGAAAATTTTCCATTGTGTATCATGATGACATACTGATTTTCAATAAAACAGAGGTAGAGCATCTGGAACATTTGGCTACAGTGATGAAGAGGCTACAGCAAGAGAAGTTGTTGATAAATATGAAGAAATCCTCATTCATGAATATAGAGCTCATTTATTTTGGTTTTGTTATTTCTGCATATAAGTTGAGGATGGATCCAGGTAAGGTGGAGGTAATTAAGAATTGGCCATCACTGAAGAATATATTTGAGGTGAGAAGTTTTCATGGATTGGCTAGTTTCTACAGGAATTTTATCAGGAATTTCAGTGGAATTAGTGCACCGATGATGGACATAGTGAAGAAGAGACATAAGTCTTTTCACTGGACAGAAGAGGCTGAGAAAAGATTCAATTTGTTGAAGAAGAAAATCACGGAACAACCAATTTTGGTGTTGCCATATTTCAAAAAGACATTTCAAGTAAAATGTGATGCAAGTGGATTTGCAATAGGGGTAGTCTTGAGTCAAGAAGATAGGCCGATAGCATACTTCAGCGAGAAGCTGAATGAAGCGAAAGTGAAGCACTCCACATATGACAAGGAGTTCTATGCTATTATTCAGGCATTGAAGAAGTGGAGACACTATTTGATTCCGAAGGAGTTTGTCTTATACAGTGACAATCATGCTTTGCAATTTGTGACTCAATAAGAGAAGTTGAATCAAAGACATGTTAAATGGGTTGAATACATGCAGAACTTTACTTTTGTAATTAAGCATATTTCTAGAACTGCTAACAAGGTTGCTAATGCTTTGAGCAAGAAATGTTTGTTGTTGCAGGAGTTCAGAGTCAAAACACTAGGTTTTGATGATCTCAGGGACATGTACAAAGATGATCCAGATTTTAAAGAGGCATATGAAGCAGCTGAGAATCCAATTCTCAGAGACATAAGTCAATGGACAGAATACATGATCCAGGAAGGATTACTATTTAAGGGTAATCAACTTTCTATTCCAAAATGCTCCATGAGGGAGAATTTGCTGAAGGAGAAACATAGTGTAGGATTGGCCGGACATTTTGGTCATGACAAGACATTTGCAAAGTTGAATGAGTCATATTTTTGGCCAGGAATGTGAGCAGACATCAAAATATTCGTGGACAGATGTAGAATTTTTCAACATTCAAAAGGAAAGAGGAAGAATGTAGGTTTTTATCAACCATTACCCATACCTAAGAGGTTGTGGGATGCAGTTAGCATGGACTTCATATTGGGGTTACCAAGAACACAAAGAGGGTTTGACTCAATCTTTGTAGTGGTGGACAGATTTTCTAAGATGGCACACTTCATACCGTGTCAGAAAACCAGTGACACAACTGACATTGCGAATCCATTTTTCAAAGAGGTCATTCGACTTCACGGCTTACCAAGGAGCATAGTTTCAGATCGAGACACCAAGTTCATGGGACACTTCTGGAGAACCTTATGGAAAAAGATGGGAACAAACTTGTCGTTTACTTCATCTTATCATCCTCGGACGGATGGACAGACAGAATTTATGAACAAAAGTTTGGGAGACATGCTGAGGAGCTTGGTGACAGAACACCACAGTCAGTGGGACAATATTCTGCCACAGGAGGAATTTTCTTATAATGATTCAATCAATAGAAGCACAGGGTGGAGTCCATTCCAGATTGTTTATGGGATGTAGCCAAGAGGAGTTTTGGAATTGAGAGATTCATAATAGAATGCAACTACAAGTGCTAGTGGTGTAGACCTATCGGCCATCGGGTCGAGATCCGCTCACAGGATCGTTTTATATGCCCTTGAGCTGGATCGACTCCTTTGATTCTCACTGGAATCTACAAATTTATCGATCCACAGGTCCTTTCCGGCAACTCAAAATATCATGAGTTCGTGAGTCGTGACTCCTGACTCTTCCTTCTCAAATCTGCGATATCCGAAATCGCGAAATAGGTATAGCCCTTTCTTTTGTCAGCACCCTCCTTGCGTGACTGCTGGCTAGGCTAAGCGCTAGCACTCCTTGCCTCTCATGCCTTCGTGAGTTCAAAGGTCCAACCTTGGCACCTTTCTTTCCTGAACCCCCGAGAGGCGATATTGACTTTTCTCCTCTCATTCTCGCTACTCGCGACTTCGCAAGTCGAAGGCTCGAACTTTTGTTTCCTTATCTCCCGAGTCCCCGAGACGCGAGAGGTCAAGGGGGTGTTGACTCCTTCCAATAGGTGACGCATGTCCACCTGTCTATCATGTGGGCCCTACCTTAAGGTTCTGCCACGTGTCCCTCATGCCCGGCTTCGACACCCCGCAACTTCTGCAATCGAACACAACTCCTTTCAACCTCTGAACCCCTGAATACGTGAAATGCGATGGGGTCCCTGATCCAACGGTCCTCCCATGACCTGGATCTGACGATTTTTCACGCTCCTCGCGATTTTGTGACTTCACGACTTAGAGCACCCAAGTTTTGGACTTTCACCCTACAAACCTCCGAGTTCGCGAGATCCTTAGATCTCTGCCACCTGTCCTCCTCCAATGGACAGCTTAGATTCTTTTGCGACTTCACTACTCGCCACTTCGGGACTTTCGGGACGAAAGTCTCGACCCTTTACCCTTCGATATGCCGAAATGGAGAAATTTCGACACGTCTTCTATGCGGGTCCCACAATAGAACTTCCCACCTTTTTTGGAGTTCTTGGACTTTGTGACTTCGCAAATCCAAATGCTATGCCTTCAGCTCCTCAACCCACGAAACCCCGATACAGGTGATCTTGCGACACGTGTCCTTCCAATCGGACGGCTCAAATTCTTTCACAATTTCAGGGCTTCACACCTCACGACCTTGCGAGTCTTGATTCAAAGGTTTCAACCTTCCAACTCACGAAACCCGGAAATGAGATTTTACGTGGGTGATCCAACAACTCTCGTTGGTTCAAATCCTACAGCCCGATTCTCCTAAGATTGCACTTCGAAAACTTCTTTCCATAACTCCCCTGCTCCTCTACAAGATCTAATGGCCCTCGGGACTTTGTGAATCCTCCATGGAGGATTTCGAGCGTCAAATTCCTCCTTGACGATTTCTGTGAAATGAACGCGATATCTCCTTCACGAAACTGGTCCACCAGCAAACCACCTTCGCTATGCCTTCTTACAACTCTTCAAGGCACTATCCCTCTTGAGCTTTCTCCAAATCCAAGTCTTAAAGAAGACTCCCACACACACTCCTTGCGGTTAATCCTTCAATTACATCAAATAATTGAATTCCTTTGACTCTGCGCACTCCCTGCAGCAATAGTCCTTCAAAAATTTCTTAGGTTTACAAACTCTAAGGCTTTACTCGGCCTGTGCACACCTTGCACAGCTCCTATGCTCAACTTGCACTTTTGCGAGAATGAGAACAGTTGTTATCCCTCCTGAGTTTTTCAGAGATGAAACTCTGGATTCTTGTCAATGCACTCCCTGCGAACAACTTCACTGCACTCCTTGCAGGAATTTTACTCACTCAGGCAGAGAAACAATTGAAGCTCATTCCTTACTCTCTCTCAGACTTCAAACACAAAGCATGAAATCATATACACAGCATATAAAGAAAATGTATAACAGAAAGTAAACATCCATGAGCATAACATTCAATGTGCATACACAGAGAACAAATATGACACCATGAATTTGAATCAAAGTTCTTTCTATTAATTCAAATCTCTGTACATGGGTGTTTTTAACTACATCTCTCTGCTCTATGTTCTATCCTCAATTGATTATGCTGCTAATGTTACAATGATACAAGTGAGGGTGTCTATATCCCGTTTCCCTCCTCGCTCTAAACTATCTAATATAAGGATTTTAAATCTACCTACTTACATTTACTATTATAAATGCCTCTTAGTCCTTCAGACGAGAGAGAGACACTCAAGGTATGATTACAATCTACTAGTACGCCCTTTCTTAATTATCTCATTTAAGTTTGGCACATCCAACATTAAAACATTTCAAACAATTTATCATGTGCCAAAATGCGTTGGCGCTTGCCCCACCCTCGCTTGATGTTGGCGATTCTCCTGCATCACTTCTTTAAGCCCTTTTCAGACTCCCTAAAATTGAAAATATTTCTGAGCGATCTTGTTTCCCTTAACGCTCTCCAAACTCAAATTTGAAGGCACATATGTCCAGCGGTAGTTTACCCTTTTTTGGTCTGGATGGATAATTTTACAAATAAAGGTATGCTCTAGGAACTTCGATTCGTTAGAAGAGTATTCTCAGGAATAAGTTTAACCCTTTTTCAAGCCCGAGGGACTAAATGTTTGAAAAAGGAACATTCTCCTTGGTTTTGGTTTATCTCTTTTTCAGGCCTTGGAGATTACTTACAAAAAAGGAACTCCCCCAGAGTCCATAGTTAAGCCCTTTTCAAACTCCCTAAATACGAAAAGATCGCCAAGTGACCTTGTTCCTTCACACTCATTACAGTGGTCCAACAGAAAATCTACTTGGCATGAGTTTAACCCTTTTTCCATATAGTAGATTATTGTGGAAAAATTTATGCCTCGGGAGATTCATCTCGCCGGGAGAGTTCTCCTTAGTTATATTTTATACTTTTTCAGGCTAAGGAGACTAAAATTAGAAAAGGTCGTGAGTCCATAGTTAATCTCTTTTTAGACTCCTTAGAATTGAAAAGATGGCTAAGTGATATTGTCTTTGTCACACTCGTTAAAACAGTTTTTAAAAGACATCCTTTTGGTGCAAGTTTACCCCTTTTTCGAGTCGATTGGACTAATTGCAAAATAGGTACTCCCTGGAGTCTTCTTTTTGTTTTTTTTCAAACTCTCTAAAGGTGAAAAAACCAACGAGATTTCCTTCTCTGGGCTCGCAAAAATTTACATGGAAGGAGTCTGTCATGATTAATCGCATTGCGGGTTTTATCTTTGCGTCTTTTGCCTAATGTCATTTCCATGTTTCTCTCAAATGAATCTTTAAATAATTCCTTATAAACAAGCCTTACAACACTGTTTTCCTCTACAATCTAACACCTTGACCCATGGAGGAATTTTCCCCGAGTGTCCTTATCCTGCACATGTCTCCTTGCCTTGAGCATTAGTATGTTCCATGTGCTTGGAACCAGTTTGATTGCTCATGACACTCATTCCTCATTTGTAACGTACCATTCTTTTATTCTTTTTCAAGCTCGTTTAAAAATTGAAAAAGACAAAAAAATCAAATATTCCAAAAAGAGGGGATGGGAAATATACATTTTTGTTTTTGGCAGAAAAGATAGTCGCCTTTAGAAAAACCACATCCTTTCATTTGTTCACCAAGAATTGGGATCTAGTATGACCTTAGGAAGCTAGTCTCGCTAAATAAAGTTGTGTCCTCCTCCATTTGGTTACTCTTCCAAAGATATGGAGAGTTTACGGTGCCTCCTGCATCACAGACTTATGTCAATATTACGTTTCCTAAGTATGATCATCTTTCATGCTTTTTTCCAAGGGAAGTTTTATTCAACCTGAGTCGTCCTTTCTGCAGTTTGTCTCTTGAATTTCATGAGTCAGCCATCTTGTGAGTCCATTCAAGGCCATATTAAAAATCGACAAAGTTATCTACCAAATCATTGAGATCCTCCAGTATTTTCCCGACGGCTTGTCGAAGACCTCAGAGTAGTGAGTCTTACACTCTCATTGTACTCCTAACTGAGTTTTGAATATATTGAATTTGTTGCTCTAGCTATGAAGTTTTCATCTCCAGCCGCAGGCGTCAATACTTCTTGAAGATGCATATTATATTGTACTTGAATATCATCGATTGGTTTTGAGATGTAGATCTGCTTTGTATTGCTCACAACTACTCTTTATATACTTATATGACATGGATTTGCAGTGTATTTGATTGGAAACCATGATTTAGTTCATCTTGAGCATGGGTATTCCCACCTTGGAGAGATAATTGTTGTTTTGCAAATGGCACCTCCCGAACTCTGGTCCCATACTCACTCGACTTTGTGCATTCTCACTGGTAAATATATTGTAATGTATTTCATCCATCAGTTGTTATTATGACCTCATACATTAGGGGGCATATGTTATATCCCTAAAATACCCTAGTCATGCATACATGGCATTGCCTTTTGTTGGACACAGAACCATTCTCGGGAAAATGTTATTTTTGGAAGAGAAGCAGGAAGGGAAGAAAGGATAGCTGGAAGGAAAAGCAACACGTCCGAGGGAAGAATGTGAGGCACGCATGCAAGGAAGACCTAATGATGTTAGGGTTAGGGTTTTTGCAATGTATTGTAATGGTTGATGAGCCAAAAACATATATAAGTAGTACTTAGGAGGTCTAGGGGAACAGACAG
>ML791912.1:645205-662076 GCA_009831015.1 Picea engelmannii
GAGAGAGAGAGAGAGAGAGAGAGAGAGAGAGAGAGGGAGAGTCTAGAGTTTGTAAGGTTTGTAAGTACTATATTATTCCGTAAGCTGGTGAGCCAGAGAAGAAGTGAGAAACTCGATCTTGAGGGTTAGATCACAGGCTGAGGAGCCTAGTGTGATCTAGTCAGCCTCATAGGGATCAAGAAGCCTATTCAAATTGTAATATCCAAGACTATAAACACGTGTGACATGACATATTGTTGAGACATAATAAAGATCTTGAGATCCAGATCTTTGTGGATGTATCCAAGGAGGGGGTGAACCATGGTAACACTTGTGTTATGTGATTGAATGAATGCATCTTTATTATTAGTAAGTGTTGAATGATAGATGAATGAATGAAGGAACTAGCTATGTCTGATACTTTACATGCATAAATAAGAATGGCTTCTTTAATCAATGGGATAGACTAAATAAATAAAGATCACAAGGTACAACATCATATCTCCACTCATTCCCACGTTGCAAGCACCTGAGTATTGAAGCCACCCATAGAGCTATCCTGGGTGAGACTGCGCAGTACACCCTGTGTGTTGCATTGCCTTCTAGTTTACCAAGGGGGGCCATAGTTTTAGAGGGATTTTTGTTGGAATCTTGTTAAGTATGAACCTGGGTCAACCTATGACAGTGGGGGAAGATCAAAGTAGACAACTGATAAAGTAGAATAATAAAAACCAACAACCTTTCTACTTGCATAATTTTCCAATTCACTATTGATAATGTATTGAGCTCCACTTTTTCCATGTTTTTCACTATACAAAAAAATTCATTATTACACCTTTTCCCACATTTCATTGTTAATACACACCATAAACCCTAATTAAATTCCATAATTCGTCATTATATCTAGTGTGGTTAATAAATCGTCTTTTCTATCTTTTTAGTGATTAAAAGATTATTATATCATGTTTTACTAATGACAGTTGATAAAGTGTGATTTGCATGATCAACATTCCCATACCATTACTGCAGTTTAGCATTCCTGCACCAGTATAGCTATTCCCATACCTGATATTGTAGCTTGGCATATTGGCGTGCTTCTAGAAGAAAATTGGGGAACATGGGTTTTCTTCGTAACAATGTTGACATGCGTGTCAGAATTCACCCATCTTTCATGTGTAGACATTTTTCAGCTGATAGACATTTTTCAAATTGTCTAGTCAGCTAATGAATATGTTTTCAGTTGATAGACATTTTTCAAAGTTTTCTAAATAAATGAGTCTATGATGATTTGTTGGAGTTTTGCAGGTATCCTCTTTTTGGTTGGATTGGGAGAACATCTTCATGACTTATTCATGGAAGTAATTGCATTTCTTTTGGTTATGTTGTTTTGTTAAAACTATCATTTATTCTAATCCTTTATTACCTAAAACAATTTTGGAACAACTGAATATCTTTTTCTACTACTTCCTTAAAATTTATTTTTCTTTCAAGACCATTCTCTGACCTTTATTAGTTTTTCTCTACTATTTTTCTGCACTATTTTCCTTGAATAAATTTATAGTTTAGGAAATTATTAATAATGCAAAACTAAAAATAAAGGAGTTCAATTATCAAACCCAAGACCTCTTGACATAACCAATCATTTTCAATTCTTTTAGATATTTCTCTTCCCTTGTTTATAACAAAATTTTAGATCATTTATTATAGCAGTAACTCATAGCCTTGTCTTTGATTATATTATGGGATTACATAAAGTTAAAATTCCATATTATGAGACCCATAGGCAGCTAGTACAACTTGATCTTATCTCAAATTTGGTCAGTAGAGCATCTTTATTAAATAGTAGCAAGATAGTGCATGATGTTTCTACCCATGGGAACACTACTATAATTCTATGTGAAGAAGATGAACTTAGGGAATAGAGGTACTTTAGGTTATTCTATAATGGCCTCATCCACCACACATTAAGTAAATTTAACCATGATATGTCCTTGGACTAATCTAAATACATAAGTTTTTTCTTCATGCGAACATTATTTTATGGGAAATCTATAGAATATCTTCCAACATAATACCATCCCATCTCGTAAAAATGTTTTCAGAGATGCTCCTCCATTCACCCATGAAAAATCAATCTATGAAATTTTATCTTAAGGGCGAAGTTTGGGACAAGAGCCTTTGATGGAAATTGGGTGTAAGAGGCTAACCCGTCGGGATACTGAACAGGTCTACTGGCAGCGGGTACCAGCCTGTGGTATGACTAGACAAACTCATCAGGGTATTGAATAGGCTCGTGGGAAACGGGGCATTCTGCCTAGGGGGAATATTTCTTAGATGTCAAAATTACCCCATCGGAGTACTAAACATACTTGCTAGTAATGGGTTCTGATTTTGATATGCCTAATCTATATTTGTCTACATGAACGATATACTTGTGTAAATCATTAATAAGAAGCATGCATGGTTGAACTAAAGGTTAAATAAAATCCATCTATTTTCCATTTGAGAATAACCCTAAGTTGCCCTTAAGACCCTATCATCCAATTCATACTATATCTAAGATGAAATATCTTAAGAGTGGAACCATCGTCTTAGAATCTTAATATACTCAACTGGGAAATTTATCTTTATTACTTGAATGACTGTAAATATTTTCAAAGTGAAAAGGTTGACTGGTTTCCTATGGGGTTTTCATTTGTTGAGACTACTAATACTCTTTTATTTTCCTTCCTAAAGGAGAAGAAAAAAATCCAGACTCTAATTTATAGAGGGCTCTCTGAACATAAGTGTTGCTAATCTTTTGATGAATTTTGTTTAATCAAGGAAATAGAAATATTTTCTATAGAACGAAAAAGATGATTATACATTTTTGCGATTTATGCTTGAATTATCTTAGTCAGTCATATAGGAGAAATATTCATAAGTGATCTTCGAAAAATTTTCAAATCTAAAATGTCAAAATGTGACATTGGATGTACTTCATGTTATGATCAGTTTATTATATGATCTTATGATTTTCTATCTGTGTGGTAAGGTTTATCAATCATGGAATTTGTGCCCATAATCCATTATCATCTCTCATATTTTTGTTCTTAGCAACTCTCTTATTGGTATCAACAAAACTTGGTAGCAGTTGTTTTCTTATAGCCACATGCCACTCAATATTAAGCAGTTTGCATGAGTACATGCAAAATCTTGGGTTTGGGGGAGATCTCCAGATCCCTTCTATATCTTCAAAGTCTCTCTTCAACATCTCCAACATCTTTAGTTCATCTCAGTCAAAAAAAAAAATCAGGATTCAACAAATCAACATCTGTTCTCTTTAGCTTTCATCATATTTTGTGCAACTGTCATCAAATTCATTCTCTTAAGTAGTTCTTAGCTTTTCTCCACCCCATATTCAACTTTCAGTGGTCCACATCATGGTTCTAAATATCTCACATATTGTTCTGCATGGTTTCCACTTCAACCAGCATTATAATTCAAAGAAAAGGTAACTTGAGGTAAAACATGTATAAATCTCTTTAATTTACTAATAATTTGGAAAAAATGATGCATAACCACTATTACCTACTCCACACTCCACTATACATTATCACTTCTTAGAAATTACCATTAATGAAAATTATACGCTGGTCATAAGACAAAGCAATGAAAAGGAAATCGGTGGTATACAAATACAAACATAAAACAACATCTTTAATATTTTCTCCTTATACATCATAAAGCATTCCCAGTTCATCTAAATTTTCTAAATAAGAGAATGAAGTCATTCTTGTCTACCCAAGAAAAGAACCACATGTAAATCTTGGTCTTAGAATGAATATAAGATATAGAGGATAAAGGTGTCCAAGTTCATATGACCACCATCCCCATCATTTCACATTCTCCATACTCATACCATTCACTATCACCAAGTGATATCCCATCCATTGTATGTCCTCCATTTTCATGATAATTTTGTTTCTCTGCCTTAAATCAATATGTGACAGTATAATCAATTTCCATAGTGTCGCTCCACAAGAACCAATACCTACACAAAGAAACAGTGTCACATAAATTCATAAGCATACTATCATGAGTTCACCTTGTTTACATGAGGACATGCAAATTATTGTGTTTGGGGGTGTGTTGAGCTCCACTTTTTCCATGTTTTCCGCTATACAAAAACATTCATTATTACACCTTTTCCTGCATTTCATTGTTAATACACACCATAAACCCTAATTAAACGCCATCATTCGTCATTATATCCAGTGTGGTTAATACATCGTCTTTTATATATTTTTAGTGATTAAAATATGACTATATCATGTTTTACTAATGATGGATGATAAAGTGTGATTTGCATGATCAACATTCCCATACCATTATTGCAGTTCAACATTCATGCACCAATTGAGTTATTCTCGTACCTGATATTGTAGCTTGGCATATTGGCGTGCTTCTAGAAGGAAATCAGGAACATGGGTTTTCTCTGTAACGACATTGACATGTTGACACATGTGTCATAATTCACCCATCTTTCACGTCTAGACCTCTAGCACAAAATTAATGTTACAACTAAATTTAGCAAACAATTCTAAACTTCCAACTTCCACCTCAGTTTTCGTGTAGAGGAGATCAAATCTAAAAATTATCGAACATGGGTTTTTTCAAAAAGGTGGAAAATTGAGTACATCGCGAGCAGTTTTTCAAAATTCGAAATGGATTAAGAGTTATGTTTGGATTTTTAACACGAATCTTCCCAGATTAGTGAAAACCCCATAATTTAGGATTTGTTTCCAAAAATTGTGAAATTTGAAATCCGAGTTTGGGATTTTATTTTATCTCTTCTCAATGGAACTGATGTATAAATATAAGCTCATAGAGCATGGGAAAGGGGGTAATGATATGATATGAAGGAATTGAGCATTATTTTGTAAAATGAAGTGTTGATCTTTTATTTAATAAAGAATTGATCATTGTTGAAGTTTTGGGCATCCTTGAGATATGAATTAGTTTCTCAGACATTCCTAGGTTGGGAAGGGCCCCTCAAGCTGGGTAATGTCTTGTTGTTCCCATTTTTATTAATTATATGCAAGTGTATTTAATTTGATTGAATTTTGATTCATTGATTTCTTATTATGCTCATTTAAAATCTGAAGTGTGCTTATGTTATTCGAAACTCAGATCACAACCTCAACTAAGGCATTATCATAGTGTGTTTATTATGCATTGAATTCCATTTGCATTTCTCTTATTACTCTTGTGTGTTCATTATCCAAGCATACTCTGTTATGTGTTAAACCATTTCCGTCGCATCACCATCCATTTTCCCATTTAATTCACCCATTCAATCGCCTCTTTCATGATGTCCATTCATCCTTATACTATGCACCTTGAATCATTGTCCATCAACATTGCATTCAAATTCTATTGCATAGAGAATCACCCTCTTTCTTTTCATCAGATCACTCTGTGTTTGAGGAGTGCACATTGAAGATTATACTTACATTTATTGTCCACACAAAGAACTAACTCTCCCACTTCATTTAACGCAATAGATTTTGTATAATTGACTGTATTTAATGGATATAGAACTCCAATCAAATTACAAAAGTTAATGTTTCTACTTTCCCTTTACTTTTTATTAAGATTTTCATTTCACATTGAATATCTCATTGCAAAGAGCATTCATCTCACCATTCCCATTCTTCTTTAATTTTGTATATGGTTGATACTTTCAAGAGACATTTTATTTTCAGCCCTTTTAATTACAAAGTTAATACTTCCTCTCTGTTCCTATTCATTAAATAAGTATCCACTTATGTCATATATATATATATCTTCAATTTAGTCCATTCCTCTTGCATACTTCATTCATTGTTAAGCTTCTTCATTATGGTTGATGTACTTAGCTTGAGAAAATATATTGAGTAAGGTTGTGTGTGTTCGTATTTGAGAATCCTTTCGTTATTATTTTCATGTGCAAGTTTGGTGTTGGCCCTTGCAATTGCATAGTGTAGAAAGAGTACTCTTAGGTAGATTTGCTTTCCTACAGTTAATGTTCTGTAATTTATTTTCTACAGTTTGTTTTGTGAGATCAAACATTATTTTAGGACCAATGAAGACTCAATAATTTTGTCCCATAGTCCAGTGTTAACTCAGAATATTTTAGTGTTTGATAGTTGATTCTATTAAATGCATGTGTTTATTTCCAGCATAGAGTATTAACCCTTTAAAAGACACTTTGACAAGTTAATTTGGATGTTGGAAACATAGTGTTCATGCAGCATATGATTGATGTCATCTGTAGCTAGACTGAGCCCCAACCATTCTAATAGAGAACTTGAAGAATAATAACCGGTTTCTCAAAGAGTTTTCAGTTATTTTACAATTAGGATAGAATAGTCTAGCTATGGTCCTACACATATTATGTTTGCACCTCAGAAGAAAACTTCACACCCAAAAGAAAAAGTTGAAGAATAATGACCTTGGATGAAATCAAGACAAAGAGGTCTGTAGGCCTTTGATGACCTTCACCATGGTTTTTTACTCAGCTGATGAGGAGAGAAGAACAATGCATAAGTTTCAAATTTCACTCAACAGGAAAAACTCAATGAACAAGTGAAGGAGGCTACAAGATATAAATGGTAAGGTGATTATTCTTCAATTAAAAGACAAATATCAATGTTGAAAAGAAAGAAAGACTGACTCACAAGGTTACCCAGCAAAGGAACACAGAGGCAAAAACCAAAAAATGCAATTTTGGAAGGTTTTTGGGCCAAAAAGAGGTTGGCTCTATGTTGCCAAGGGCAAGGAGCGCTATAGTGCTCTGTGTAAATCCTTTAGGAGTGTTGGTGCTCTGTTAACACTAGGACAGGGGCGCCAGGGTCTAAAAACTCCAGAAATGTCGAAAAATTTCAAAAATTGAGATTCAAATTTGACAAGTATGCTGAGTGTGATAAGGTAAGGAGCCAATCAGCTCATGAAACTAATCAAAGAGGGGTGAACCAGGTCTGAATCAATCAAGGGACAAAACAAGGTCAATGAGGAGAAAAATCCAAACAAGAGGTTTCGAATTGAGGCTATCTCCCCAGTGGAGTCGCCAGTTTCTGTTGTAGGAAAATCTCCCTGCGGACAGGTAGATCACCTCTAAGGCTTGACCTTAACCCTAGACAGAAAAGTTCTTAACATGGACACTGAATTTCTTCCAAATCTATCTAACCTAACACATGAGAAGGAAGGATGATAGAAGTACCTGTTATCGACATTTGTCCCTGCATGCTCCGAGTTACGCTCCAATCTTTTGCTCCTCGCTGAGTTCTGTGGACAAAAAAAGATACGACTACTTCCTACTCCATTGACATTAGCTTGAAAATAGATCTATCACTAGATGATAAGTTCATGTGACATCAGACACAAACTAGAAAGAAACAGGCCAAGCATGTCATATTAATGAGTATAACGACAGCAGTACTTACAATCGTAGATGAGAATGCGACAGCTTCATCAAGTCCTCTTCGTCTAACCCTTGCCTGAAAGATCCAGAACCTGGATAACAGCAGCTTCACTAATCACTTTCCTTTGGCTGACTGTCAGTTTCCCCCAAGATCATAAGTTTCATATGTTCAATTCTTCCCCCTTCAGCACCACTTATGAGATCATAAGTTTGGTGTAATTCTCCATTTCCATTCCATACCACTCATGAGATCATAAGTTTGGTATGATTCTCTCTTTTTGTCCCCACCTATGAGATCATAGGTTTGGCATCATTCTTCATTTTGCAGTCCTCCTTTCACCATTACAAAGCTTGCTTATATAGCCTTGGAGAGGCTCAACAATCTTGAGATATCCTTGGGGAAGGTGAGGATTTTCCTCCTTCAGTTGAGGATCTTCCCTAAGATCATGGTTGGACTAGGGATTCGAATCCAACTGCCTTCCAAGAATGAAAAGATGCTTCCCCCATTCATCTCAACAGCTTAACAACCGCCCAGAATAGGTAGCGCTCCCTCAAAAGGGCCATCAGAGCACTATAGCGCTCCCTAGTAAGCTTTAGGGGGCGCCAACGCTCTCAAAATCTATAGAGCTCCCTCAAAAGGGCCAGGGGAGCATTATAACGCTCCCTGACAGTGTAAGGGGGAGCGCCAGCACTCCGAGATAGTGCAAGGGGGAGCGCTCCTCTCCAAAACTCAGTTTTTTGGGTGCTTTTAGATGGAAAAAGGTATACAAGCTTGCTGACTCATTTCTCCTCTTCCAAATCATATGTTTGAGGTGTTTCAAGTGCCTTTCTCATGTTTTTATAAGCATGACATAGGCATCATGGCAGCATGACACTTACGACACTTGTGAGCAACATGCAACACTTGCAACGATTGATAGGGACAATGCGACACTTATCCAGCTGAGCAATTTTGACGTGTAACAGAATGCCCCCCAAAGTATGAAGTCGGAAGATGAAAATTGACGACTGAAATACTTTGTAGACGTTCAAGAAAGGGTATAGACTCGGAGAACCTGACGGAAGCTGCACACAAACATCCAACAAATATCATGAGATATTTCAAAACCCAAGGCAGGCATATCTATGCTTGGGTGATCAAGACGTAGTAGGATATGGCCGCCATACAATACACTGCGGATCCATAATTGTATTGATAAAAAGGGTATAGCCACCAAATATACAATGTGGATCTATACGCTGATGACTCGGACTGATTGTAGCCATGAAGAATACACAGTGGATCTACGAGATGACAAGACATAGCCATGACCAATACAAAGTGGATCTATGTGACAGTATATGTGTCATTGTTCAAGAGAAACTCCTTCGCAACCTGGGTAAAGTACATATCAAAGTGATCACTCAACCCAGGGTCTTCTTATCGATCTCGATGTAGTACGAATCTAACCATGTGAATAGATTTCCTGATGTCGAACATGGCAGAAACCACTTGATTACCGGTCAATGATGTAAATCGTTAACAAGCACGAGGGAGATCACCATTAATGTCAATGATTCCCAAGGTACCTTAGTACATTCCAGGGAATGTGAATAGATGAGCTGAGGTCGAGCATCTGTGGAATCATTCGATCAGAGGTCAATGATGTAAACCCACTGTCGAACGTGAGGAGGCCTGCCATTGAGGCATGTAGGTCCCAAAGTACTAACTGGTTTCTAAGTCTAATTCCTGGATAATGTGTTGAAGTCGACAGGAATTGACTCGTCGAGGGAGGGCCTTGATGTATCCCCCATCAACGACACGAAACAGACATGGAGATGTAATTTGCAGATCAAATGGACTGACACAGGTTTTGAGGCAAGATACTTGGGATGGCTGACTCTAGAGGCGGATACTTCCCTTGAACACCGAGGCACAACAACAAAACATGACATGGACCAAAACTATGCAATGGATACTGTGACTTGCGTCGGGTGACCCAAAGAAGTGAAAGGAACTCGGAGGATTGGTTCAGTGCAGAGGTTCAGCGGATTATGATATATGCAAAGTGACAAAGTGTCGTGTTCAAGGGCGACTCTAAGGAGTGCTAGATGATGTTCTCAAGAGACTGCTTGGCTTGCTCCTTTCAATTTTTCCCCCATCCAGATATATGAGTACCTCTTTTTGATTTAATGAGCTCGAGGAGGATAATACATGCTCGATATAACTCACCTTCGGTAAGTTCCTCTTCCTTTGTCTAACGAACCGGAAGAAGTAAGGGTTCAGTCCCATATGGGTCTGTCGATGTATGTTTTTAACGAGTCCAAAGATAGAAAACTCGAAGGTTTTTCGGGATTATAGAGTTTGGAAAAACACTTAAAAGAGAAATCTCTCAATTCCTTTTTCGTACAGTAGTCCAATGAGACCGAAAAAGGGTTAAACTATCGCTCGAAAGACGCTCTTTCTGACCTTTTAACGAGTGTGAAAGAAAGCAAGATCACTCGACTATCTTTTCATATTTAGAGAGTTTGAAAAGAGTTTAAAGGAGACTCCAGGGGGGTTCCTTTTTCGTGTGTTCGTATCCGTACGGTGCCGAAAAAGAGATAAAAGTTTACCCGGTTGCATTCTCATGTATTTACGAGCACGAGAAAGAAAAAAGACTAAGCTCGGTATGCCCCTAGCTTGAAAGTTGGTGGCTTGACTCCAGAATGATCATCAAAGACTGGAGACATGCACCCCAAGCTTCAATTCATTCACCAACTTTGAGGTTGTCACCAATTTCTATGCTAGATGGAGAAAAAGGATACAGGTGGATGAAATGAAGGTTCAAAAACGAGACCTAACGAAAGACTCGACTTGACATCTACGAGATCTGGCAAAAGACTCAATGTGAAGGGAGACGTGATTGTTTCATTTTTTAACGAGATTGACACAGGAAAAGAACTATGCTCAAGGTTCCAGGTTTGATCCCCAGATTGATGTTTCATTTTTTAACGAGCTTTCTACAGAGAAGAAAACTATGCTCAAAGCCTTTGTTTCATTTTTTAACGAGCTTGCCACAGAGAAGAGAAACTATGCTCGTGACCTCTGTTTCATTTTTTAACGAGCTTGCCATAGAGAAGAGAAACTATGCTCGTTATGCCCCCAGCATGAAAGCTAGCGGCCTCTGTTTCATTTTTTAATGAGCTTTCCACAGAGAAGAGAAACTATGCTCGTGGTGCCCCCAGCATGAAAGCTAGTGGCCTCTGTTTCATTTTTTAACGAGCTTGCCACAGAGAAGAAAACTATGCTCGTGGTTTCTTCTTGATCACGGCTTCCAAGAGGATAATGCTCTAGAAGGATACCATGTCAAGGGACAAGACTCAGTCATGGATTCCAAGAGATCTTCACTGGATGGAAGATAATCACTCGAGGAGGGACACAGGTCGAGGTTCGTGACAGGGGTAAGGAGATCAGGCTCCAATAACCCTACCAAAGAAATCACCATGTCAACTACCAGATCCAAATCGTTGGAAGTTGAGGTCATGGGAGACAACGCCACATAATTGACATGCAGCGGGGGTGATATTGTCTGCATATAATAACCACTTAGGGAGGTAACCCAGTCAGGGCCGATGAATGAAAGTTGATCAATAGTCACAATTCTTCCATCGTGAGGGAAAGATATCACACGGAAAAGGGTGGATACAAGAGATTTCATAGCATAGACATAATCCCACCCAAGGAGTAAATAAAAATCCAAGGGGTCTCGGACTACCATGACATCGATAAAGACAGTTTTCCCTCCCAAAGTTACAGGAAACTGAGGAAGGATCCCTAAAGGTTGACTAGTTCTTCTGTTAAAAGCTAATAGATTCTGTGTAACCGGTGCAAGCTGCAGACAACCCAAAGCGTACCAAGAAACAAAAGACAAAATACTAACAGACACACCTTCATCTATCAGTGTTTGAGGAACATCCCAACCATGAACCTGTACTGTAATCTGGAAAGGAATGTGGGAGGGAAGACGAGGTCCAGTTAGCGCACCCCAATCAAAAAGGATGGCTTCATTACTTGGAGGGGGTTCCACAGGAGGAGGAGGAATGCCCCCAGGCATGGTAGAGTCTGTATTAACAAGAAAAACATGGGCAGTATCGAGTTTACTCTCTAGAAGGAGAGTAGGATCAACTGATGATTGGATCGGATCAACCAATGGTGGGCTTGGATAGACCACATTAGCACTCTTCAGAGGAAGAGTGGGATTGACCGACGATGGGATCAAATCAACTACTTTGGCACTCTTCGGATGAAGGGTTGGGCTGACCGAGGAAGGGAATGGATCAACCACTTTGACACTCTTTGGATGAAGGGTGGGCCTGACCAAGGAAGGGACTGGTTCAACCACATTGACATTCCTCAACGGAGGAATGGGATCGACCGATGAAGAAGATTGGATCGACCACTTTGGCACTCTTTAGAGGAAGAGTGGGATTGACCGAGGAAGGAATTGGATCAGTCACTTTAGCATCCCTCAATGGAGGAATGGGATCGATCGATGGTGAAACCAGATTGACCACTTTGGTGTCACACTTTTGATGAAGAGAAAGGCTGATCGGTGATGGAACTGGATCAGCTACTTGGGTTCGTGGTTCAATCGAGGAGGAAATTAGATTGACCACCTGATCAACCAGACTGACCGAGGATGGAACCGGATTGACCAGTCCATCAACCAATGATGGGTCAGGGGAAAGCTTACGATAACCTTTTGGAAGTTGAAGTTTTTCCAAAAGAGAAGAAGCCTCGTCCATGTGAGGACAAAGGTGAGAGTAATGATTACCTTTACATAACATGCAAGTGAACTTGATAGTTTTCTTCTTCTTACCAACCTAAACATCACTAGTTGACGGGGTATCATCGACATGACTGACAGAGGCCGATGATGTGGAGGAGGACCACATTTCCAAGACCTGGGTAAGACCGGGGCAATCCCTCAGAAAGTGGTCACCCTTACAAAGGCTGCAAGGGAATTTGGGTTTTGGATTATTTCTTTTAATCTTGTTGATCTCATCAACACTCCCAGTACTATTAACAGTAACTGGTTTCTTAGAGCCAACATCTGATGTTGTTGGGGCCTTGGTCCTTTTCGAGTTCTTATTCTTCTTCTCTTTTCGTTTCTGCTTCTTCTGATCAACCTGGCTACTTGCTTTAGATATTTCAGTAGGCGAAGAAGGAGGAATGGAAGGAGACTTGATGGGCGAAGAAGGCGAAAATTCGATGTGAGGTTGATGTGTGGGTGGTGTATTGACATCCAAAGTATTAGGTACAACTGAAACATTGGGAGGATTTGGGATCACCGGAGTGGGGAACAACCAAACTGGTAATCCAATAGTGAGTCCTGGAAGACTCAGTGTGGCAATATATGGAGGACCAAAGTTTCCAAATGAAGGAAAGGTATAAGGTTCCCCAGGAGAAGGGGTCCCTCCATTGGTACTCCCAGGATTTGATGCCATTAACACTGACTCGACCTAAGGTCCACTAAGTAAAAGAAACAACATACGCTAATAGAATCTAAGAATCACAACCAAGCAAACAGGACCTTCTCTCGATGACCGTACTAGTTGGTGATGAAATCCAATGTCGCATGATCAAGTCCAGAAGGGGCGGGGATAGGGTGGAACAGTTACAATGGTGACCTGCTTAACAGACTTACGCCTTGGTGCAAGCTTCCATGCAGTAATTGTGGATTTACCCTCCAAGGAGCCCGAGTGAGTTTGACCAATGTCTGTTCCAGGTACAGGGAGACTTCCCGTCATCGTCACCTTGTGTAAGAACCTAAATATTATGGCCACTAAGGTTACCAATTCGCAGTCATCCCCTGGGCGGGAACAGTCGACAGTTTGATCCAAACGTATGGGCAGGGTATCAAGCCTGAAACCAAATAAGAGGCTTCCATGCAGTAATTGTGGATTTACCTCAAAGTGATCCCCATAATACGATCCGACCACCACAATCATTTAAACCACGGAGGGTTAGTCCCCGTAGCTTACCCGAATGCAACCTCGTGCGTAACCCCTGTGTGAGAGGGGGATCCCAGGCAGACTTATACGATAACTGGATTTACTCTCCCTAACTTAGGATTCTCCTATTTGTTTTGAAAACTTTGGAGAGTTATGCTCACAACCCTAATCCAAAGTACTACACCTATTCTACTGTTGGTGGAGGATCCTAGCAAAGAAAAATTCTAGATAATTTTTAATTAGCGTTGATTTTTAATGGTTGTTCTTTACGCAAAGGGGTGCATGGAAGTGAAACAAATGGAATTATGAATCTAACCCAAAGAGTGCATCAAGCATGATAAGTAATCATTTCCTTTCGATGAACATCTATCTAAGGGAGAGAGAGAGTTCTTTCACTAACAAGCACAGCTATGGAATGCCCTCAAACGATTCTTTTTCTCAATCAAATCCTGATGTAATGCAAAAACTTTTTAAATGCCTTCTAATATGCTCAATCAATCATGAAGATATCTTTTATTGTTTGCGTATGGATGATGATCAATACAACACAATGCTTGTCTTTGCTAATTATCTTCTTGATATGAATGAAAACCAAACTAGCATAAGCAGAAGTCACACAAACAATACACCCTTTCGTAGCGATCAAAACGAAAAAGCGAAAGAAAAGAAACAATCAAAGAAAGAAGCAAACTTCACACCCAAAAGCAAAAGTTGAAGAACAATGACCTTGGCTGAAATCAAGACAAAGAGGTTTGTAGGCCTTTGATGACCTTCACCAGGGTTTTACACTCAGCTGATGAGGAGAGAAGAACAATGCATAAGTTTCAAATTTCACTCAACAGGAAAAACTCAATGAACAAGTGAAGGAGGCTACAAGATCTAAACGGTAAGGTGCTTATTCTTCAATTAAAAGACAGATATCAAGGTTGAAAAGAAAGAAAGACTGACTCACAAGGTTACCCAACAAAGGAACACAGAGGCAAAAACCAAAAAATGCAATTTTGGAAGGTTTTTGGGCCAAAAAGAGGTTGGCTCTATGTTTCCAAGGGCAAGGAGCATTATAGCACTCTGTGTAAAGCCTTTAGGAGCGCTGGCGCTCTATTAACACTAGGACAGGGGCACCATGGTCTAAAAACTCCATAAATGTCGAAAATTTTCAAAAATTGAGATTCCAATTCGACAAGTATGCTGAGTGTGATAAGGTAAGGAGCCAATCATCTCATGAAACTAATCAAAGAGGGGTGAACCAGGTCTGAATCAATCAAGGGACAGAACAAGGTTAATGAGGAGAAAAATCCAAACAAGAGGTTTTGAATTGAGGCTATCTCCCCAGTGGAGTCGCCAGTTTCTGTTGTAGGAAAATCTCCCTGCGGACAGGTAGATAACCTCTAAGGCTTGACCTTAACCCTAGACAGAAAAGTGCTTAACGTGGACACTGAATTTCTTCCAAATCTATCTAACCTAACACATGAGAAGGAAGGATGATAGAAGTACCTGTTATCAACGTTTGTCCCTGCACGCTCTGAGTTGCGCTCCAATCTTTTGCTCCTCGTTGAGTTCTGTGGACAAAACAAGATACGACTACTTCCTACTCCATTGACATTAGCTTGAAAATAGATCTATCACTAGATGATAAGTTCAGGTGACATCAGACAGAAACTAGAAAGAAACAGGCCAAGTGTGTCATATTAATGAGAATAACGATAGCAGTACTTACAATCGTAGATGTGAATGCGACAGCTTCGTCAAGTCCTCTTCATCTAACCCTTGCCTGAAAGATCCACAACCTGGATAACAACAGCTTCACTGATCACTTTCCTTTGGCTGACTGTCAGTTTCCCCCAAGATCATAAGTTTCATATGTTCAATTCTTCCCCCTTCAGCACCACTTATGAGATCATAAGTTTGGTGTAATTCACCATTTCCATTCCATACCACTCATGAGATCATAAGTTTGGTATGATTCTCTATTTCTGTCCCCACCTATGAGATCATAGGTTTGGCATCATTCTTCATTTTGCAGTCCTCCTTTCACCATTAGAAAGCTTGCTTATATAGCCTTGGAGAGGCTCAACAATCTTGAGATATCCTTGGGGAAGGTGAGGATTTTCCTCCTTCAGTTGAGGATCTGCCCTAGGATCATGGTTGGACTAGGGAGTCGAATCCAACTGCCTTCCAAGAATGAAAAGATGCTTCCCCCATTCATCTCAACATCTTAACAACCACCCAGAATAGGTAGCGCTCCCTCAAAAGGGCCATCAGAGCGCTATAGCGCTCCCTAGTAAGCTTTAGGGGGCGCTAGTGCTCTCAAAATCTATAGTGCTCCCTCAAAAGGGCCAGGGGAGCGTTATAACGCTCCGAGATAGTGTAAGGGGGAGATCTCCTCTCCAAAACTCAGTTTTTTGGGTGCTTTTAGATGGAAAAAGGTATACAAGCTTGTTGACTCATTTCTCCTCTTCCAAATCAAATGTTTGAGGTGTTTCAAGTGTCTTTCTCATGTCGTTATAGGCAGGACATAGGCATCATGGCAGCATGACACTTACGACACTTGTGAGCAACATGCGACACTTGCGACGATTGATAGGGACAATGCGACACTTATCCAGCTGAGCAATTTTGACGTGTAACAGTAATTTCCCATCTTTGAATATTGAATAAAGGGATCTTTTTTCCCTATCCCAAATGATGTTGTTATGTCTTTCCTTTGATTTATGCATAAAAATTTATATATAACCCTAATTTATGTATATAAATAGAATATTTGTAGCATTGTTTTCCTAGATGTGGATGCAGGTCAACTTTAGGAGGAGACTTGTAGCCTTGGAAGCTACAAAGATTGAGGAGGTCAGCATCAAACATTTGGACCGAAGGAATTGTTTTTTACTTACTCTTCTATTACTTTCTATTCATCTATTCAAGGATGTTTGGGGTAGTGTAGAAATTAGATTATATTTTAAGGGAGTTCATAGCTCTGTCTATACTTAGAACCCTGGTTATTTATAGGGGGGTTTTCCCTCTAGTAGCCAGGTTAAGTATATTCCCTGAATGATACTCTCCTTCATTATATTATTTATTTTTGACCGATTCTGGTGAACCATAATGTTACGAAGAATCAATGAAGGTAGACACTAAAAAGAAGTGGGAGAAATGCATGAAAGAGAAAATGGATTCCTTGGTAAATAACCGGACTTGGGACTTGGTTCAGTTTCTTGCAAGAAAAAGAGCATTGCAGAATAAATGGGTTTACAGGTTGAAGGAAGAAGATGGAGGAAAAAATAGGTACAAGGATAAACTTGTTGTAAAGGGGTTTGCACAAAAGCAAGGTATAGATTTTGATGAAACATTTTCTCCTATTGTTAAAATGACTTCAATTGGGACTATTTTAAGTCTCATGGCAGTAGAAGATTTGCATCTTGAATAGTTAGATGTAAAACCATCTTTTCTCCATGGGGATTTGGAGGAAGAGATTTGT
>ML791912.1:666819-680806 GCA_009831015.1 Picea engelmannii
ATTTTGATGAAACATTTTCTCCTATTGTTAAAATGACTTCAATTGGGACTATTTTAAGTCTCATGGCAGTAGAAGATTTGCATCTTGAATAGTTAGATGTAAAACCATCTTTTCTCCATGGGGATTTGGAGGAAGAGATTTGTATGCAACAACCACATGGGTATGAGGTAAAACGGAAGGAAAATTTGGTATGCAGATTGAAGAAGAGCTTGTTTGGCCTAAAGTAAGCTCCAAGGAAGTGGTATTTGAAGTTTGACAGGTTTTTGACAGAACAAGGTTACAGTAGATGTCATTTTGATCACTATGTTTATTTTAAAAGGCTAGAAAATGGAAGCTATATTATCTTGCTATTATATGTAGATGAAATGCCTATTGCAGGGTATAATATGCATGATATAAATATGCTCGAGAAGAAATTATATAATTCATTTTCGCTGAAGGATTTGGGTGCTGCAAAGAAAATCCTTGGTATGAGGATAACAAGAGATGAGAAAAATCGCAAATTGACATTGTCTTAGGGTGAGTACATAGAGAAGGTGTTGAAGAGGTTTATAATGCAGAATGAAAAAATAGTTAGTACACCTCTGGCCAAGCATTTCAAATTAACTAAGGAAATGTGTCTTGAGGCATAAGAGGAGATAAAATACATGTCCAGGGTCCCTTATTCATCAACAATTGGTAGCTTTATGTATGTGATGGTTTGCACAAGACCAGATATTTCACATGTAATGGGAGTTGTGAGCAGGTATATGAACAATCCAGGTAAAGCAAATTGGGGGGAGTAAAGTGGATTATCAGGTATTTGAGAGGTACTTCTACTCATGCATTATGTTTTAGAGATTCATACACTATTCTATAGGCATATGTTGATTCAGATATGGCAGGTGATAAAGATAGCAGGAGGAGCACCACAAGGTATGTTTTTACTGTACGTGGAACCAAAATAAGTTGGATTTCAAAACTACAAAAGGTTGTTTCACTTTCAACAACAAAAGTAGAGTAAGTTGTTGCTACAAAGACTAGTAAAGAAATGATTTGGTTACAAAGGTTTATGGAGGAATTGAGAAAGAAGCAGGAGAATAACAAGTTGTACTGTGACAATGAGAATGCCATTCATCTTGCAAATAACTCAACCTTCCATTCAAATACTAAGCATATACAACTCAAGTAACATTTCATACAATCCGTCTTGGAATATGGACATTTGAAGTTGGAAAAGATACATACTAGCTAGAATCCCGAAAACATGTTAACAAAGGGAGTAACTAGGGAGTAACTAAGGTCCTACTCAGTCTCAGTTTGTATTCAAGACTGAAGGTGAAGATGAGAAATTTTCTAGGTACAAGGTGGAGTATAGTCTAGTAGGTACATCAACAATGGATTTGTTGTGATCAATTTCAAAGTGGGATATTGTTGGCTATGGAGCTTGATTATCTTCCTAATTCATAGGTTTGTTTTAGCCATGCTTAGACCACATTCCTTAACAAGGGGGTGTGGGGGGTATCTCCCCCCAACAACTGTCACCAGGGGGGTATAGGCGGGGGGGGGCAACGACAATTTTTATATCCCCCCTCAACGGGGGATTCAGGAGTAGTGCACACGAAGTGAAATATTGGGAAAAAATGCCTTGTAAAATATTGTAAGTTCATAGTTGATCTGGATTGTTCATTATAAAGTCACAAATCTGATGGTATAAGTTATTTTAGGGTTTTTTTCCCTAGAATGAAACCCTCTTTTATGAGGGAATTGTATTGCGGTTGTGTATTATCGTGATTATTGTATTCCTAGAGAGGAGACTGTGAGAGAAAGAAGATGAAGTTACATCAGGCGTGTTGTAGGTTGTATCCCTTCATTTTGCTGGATAATAAAAATGAAGGACCTAGAAATTTCTTTGGTGAACATAGCCCCCACTAGGTGAACCACGTATATATGTGTCTATATTGTATTGTGTAGATTCTATGTTTTATTTCCACATTTATTTTATTTTATTTCTCCACAATCCTATTTTTCTAACAGGCTTATGCAATTGACAAGAGATTTTTTGTGTAAGTGTACCCTTTTGTTTTGGTGTTTTCTTTGTATGTAAGAAAGGACCATTTTCCCTGGTATGGGAGCCCAAATTATGAGTAATGTTTTAATGAATAGTTATTGAAATTGGACTCAAATTTATGAGTATTGTGCATGATGTAATTGTTGGTGTTGTATTTTCCACTATGCTAATATGCAAAGGCTTGGTGGAAGAATCATCCCCATGGTTTTGATGCAAGGCCTAAGACCCATCCAGATGGTTTTGTTAACTTAATAGACCAGAAATAAAACATCACCTCTAATAATTCCTCTCATATATAAAGCCATATACACTCTTAGGTTACTATTGGAGTCCAATCCCTAAGACTAATCCATCTATTGAAAAATTGTTGAAGCATTGTAGTCTTGTTGTGCATCACGGGTGGGTGTAGATACCATACATGGATGGCAAGCACCATGTTGGGAAGAGTAAGCATCATGGCTACCTGAAATGCTTGTATTCCTGGTGGGGGGTAGAAGAAGGGAATTTGAGTAATGGCTTGAGGATTTATCTCCCAAAACAGGATTTTCCCCAGGGGGAGGGGGAAATCAAGGATAAGTGGTGTAGTAGGGTTCTCATGTAATCCCTAAGGTAATATTTCTTCAACTGGTGTGATGTTGAGGTGTGGAGAGGCCTCAGTGGGAGGAATGGTGTCTCTGGTGTCAGTTCCATTAGAAGATATGACACACACTTGTGCTAAAGGTTTGATAAGAGGTGGTGCTCCATGGTACGCCCCTAGCAAGGATGGGTCTTTGAAAATTATGGGGGCCATGTCAATGAGTGAATAAGCATCAGAACTAATTTGGATGAGAGGCAATATGTTATCGATGTTGGTAGAATGGTTAGGCTTATAATGTGTGATTTGGTCAATGGTGAGGATTTTCCCATTGTGGGGGAACATCATCGTTCGAAACACAGAAGAGGCCATTTCCTTCATAGAGTACATGTAGCTATGTCCAAACAAGATATTGTAATTGAGCGGGGCATCGATAATCTCAATGTCAATGAGCTTGGTTTTTCCCTCGAGTTCCACAGGGACATTTTGAAAGAGCCCTTCAGGGGAGGATGGTCGACCATCATAGGCTCTCAAGGTGATGGTGGATGGTGCTAGTTCAGGGGATCCAAGTTTCTGCCATACAATTTTGGACATGATGCATGTGGATGAACCTTCATCAATAATACACCGATGAACCATGATGTTTTGAATCTTGACTGGTACCTGGAAATTACCAGAGCGGGGAGATGAGGTTCTCTGCTATCTAAATCAAATGTGATTAGTCTGGTATCAGCTGGGTTGACTTCCCCCAAGGCGGAAATTAAGAATTTTCGTTGAGTTGGGCAGGTTTGGAGAACCTTCAATACATACATGGCTGAAAGGGACTATGCCAAGTCATCAACCAGACTGTAATTGTGTGTTTCCCTAGCCTGACGGTTATTGAAATTTCATCGTAATGGGATGTGAGGTATACAAATGGTAGGTTTAATGTTAGGGCATGGAATCATCAAGGGTTGTCGGGCTGTAGCTAGATCCGATTCTGAAGTGGTGGGAGGATATTCAAGGGGCGCGTTGTATTGATGATCATGTGTTTTCCGAAGAACTTCTTCTTTGCTAGTGAGGAAGATATTTCTATCCGCCGAATTTCCAAGGTGGAGGGGCCCTAGGTTTTGATACTGTCCCATTTGTGGTGGGGCAGGATGTACCTCATGTTGGGTATTCATCACAACTTGGTGTGGAATAGGGACACTATCGGAGGTGGTTGTTGCAAATACTGTTGAGGGGCAAGCAGTGTTGGAGGATGTGGTGCATTCATGGATTCTTTCATCCATTTAAAATCGACAATTTGGGGGAAATGGTGATTAAAATGTCCATGCTCACCGCAAAGAGTGAAAGGGAAGTTCGTCCGGAGGTTGTTTTTGTTGTTCCTCCCTTGGTGTTTGTTGTTATTGTCCCCTTGGGGGTTCTGGTTACCTTGATTCTGGTTTCCCCCAGCAGGTTGGTTTTGTTGGGGGTTATTTCCACCTGGTCCTGGGTTATTAATGTTTCAGTTTTTTCCTTTCTTCTTGGAATTATTTGACTGGAGGGCCATATTTTCCGTATTCAACTGTTCAAAAGTATGAATTTGTTGAATGGGAGAGGGTTGAACAAAGTTAACGACGACATGTGGTTGTCCATGTGGAGGAGCAACCGACTATGTAGGACCAGGAAATGGGAAATATAGATTATTTTGTGGCAATGATCCCTAGGGTGCATAGGAAGGTGAAATTATTTCATTAGTGCTTAGGTTATATGCTGAAGTAGAAGGGAAACATGAACTCGGTTGGGAAGTCAGTCGCATCATGGGTGTCGATGAGGGTCCACTCATGGGTGGAGGGGGAGCAACAGGATATGGTTGTTGGTAATGGGGCAGAGGGTAATATGATGCCCCTCCATATGGTTGTGGATATTGAGGTATACCATACATAGGTGGTGGTTGGATGTAAGGTTTGTTGTGTGTCGTGGTACCAATCAACCCATCTGCAACGTGAGACATTCCAGGTTTGTCTTGGCCAAATGGTACAGGTCTGGGTGAATTAGGTAATACTATGTATAAGTAACCCAATTGAACATAAATAAGGTCGGACTTTTGAGCCTCGATGATGGCTTCCTCACCAGATTGGGGGAAGGTGGATGCCACATCTTCGGAAAGTATAGAGACGAGTGATTTTAGAAACCAATCGAGACGTTGTTCTTTGGTTGTTTATGCTTTACATAAACTATGTCATTGACACCATTCGTGAATGTGGTTGGAAATATGCATAGCTGAAGTTTGTTTTCACTTGGAGAGAAGTTCTAAACTAGTGTCATGACAAACTGGTAGTTGGAAAAAGGCCAAAAAGGCTTTGGCCAAGGATTCAAAAGTCACATGGGACCCTGATTTTCCATCCACATACCATTTGGTTGATGGACCAATGAGTGTTCTTTGAAATAACCTTAAGCGGATGGAGTCATCCATGATGTTGTTTGAAGAGCACCATAAGTGGAAGTTCATAACATGGTTGGTAGGATCTTCCCCTGGTTTTCCTTCAAATTTTGGAATATCTGAAGGTAGATTGGTAGGAATATTGGGCCATGTGGGGTCATGTAAAATAGGATCATTCGTGAGTTTACGCAAATCAGGAATGTTGAGAGATTCCAAGTATGGCATGGGGGGCTTGGTGGAGGATTAGTTCTAACCATGGTGTGATAAGATAGTGAACCTGACCCTTGAGAGGGATCTAGTGGGGTTGTTATTCTCCCTTGAGAAGAAGTTTTCCCCCCGCCTCCCTGTGAAGGAGATCTAGTGGATGTATGGCCTTGGGAATTGGACCCAATTAAAGTGAAACTAAGCAAATATAATCCCAAAATAGTGGCACTCATGGGGGTGTGAGATGGTTGAGCCAGTGAGTCAGCAAGACTAGGAACTCCTCCTAGAATAGGAGGGTGATTTTGCAAGCATCTGGAATGACGGGAATTTTGTGGGTCCCCTATGATGTCCGACTAGAAAACTGAATGTGTGCAAATGGTGATGAGAGAAATAAATGAACAATAGATTTGTACAATTTGGACGTTCACAAGATAATATAACTCATAATTGCATGTAATCAAATGAGCGTCATACATAAATCAACTGTAAATAAGCATGCATGTGGGTAGGTGGATTTTCTCCTCATGGGTGAACAAATAAAACAAATGCCTGTGTCCTAAAAGATGTATCGTCCTTCCTCTCAAATAGCACTGGACCTTCCAAGAGTACTCAACAATGGGGTCTGAAGCCACTGTAAGAGGAACTATTGAAGGATGAAATAATCAGTTATAATGAGGGGTAGAGGGTGCATATCATGAAAGAGATGGCGATATTTCCCAATAGCCACACAAAATCTGATCAAGGTGGAATTGTAGCCCACAATTGCCACCTGAGTATATGTCCTAAATTTTTGGTCACTAGGTACCTCGGTAAAAGTGCGGCATTTAGATTTTCGACCTCAGAAATGGGTCATAGGTTGGATCCCTTGCAAGAGTTAGGTGACTCAAGGGGGGATGCACAGAACAAATAGACCTCGAACTTCAACCCTTCACGGGTATCTCCCTGCCTTATGGTGTAGGAACACTTGACTTGGAGGATTTTAAAGCTCCCTATTTGTCAATGTCTAATGTTTGAAAATGTGAGAACCAGATAAAGGAGAGTTATTTGGATGCCTACCCCCGAGATCCTAATTATACTAACAAACTTATTTTGGCACCTCCTGTGGAGAAAAACTTAGTGAGTTTTTAGAAAAAATTTAGATGTGGTGAGCTGAGAGATTGGAGGTGTGAACCAATCTCGTTTGAATTAAGTGTGTGTGGATAATTTCTCAAGAAATAGTGGGATGTTTCAGAATTCCTTTGGAGAAAACCTACTTCAACCTCCACAATTCAAGATGGAAATTATGTGAGTGAGGAGTCACTTTGTGTGTGAGAAAGTGAAAGAATGTGCCAAATTTTAATAAGTTAGGTGTGAATTTGCAACATGTGGACTTCTTGTGGTCCTTACAAATCTTTGTTACTTATCTTACTAAGTGTCATTGGTACAACCTTGTGGAATTTTAAAATCCCTAAAGAACTAGCTTGTGGAAATATGGGTCGTTACCAATCCTTCAAACTCCCTAATTTTTTTTATACTAAGAAGGATTTGAAAAACTATCCTAGATTGGAAGCATGTGGGCATGGGCCCATTACTTTGATCTTAAACTCCCCTAGTGATGTAAACTAAGAAAGAAATTTTAAGAAACTATACTAATTTTGTGACATGTGGGCATGTATGGGCCCTTACAACTTTAAGATGATTTCAAAATGAAACTAAGAGAAACCCTAGGGTGGCTTTGTCCTCTCCTAAATATTTTTTTTAAGTGAGATGAAATGTCCCCTTAACCAACTTTTTGATTCTCAAGATCGCTCTATGGTGCGAGAGAAGAGCATACTCAATTATCAAAGTTGATTTTTGGTCCCAATGCAAGTGTTTTTTATATGTGATAGCAATAATATCAACTTAAATTTTACAAACCAAACAAGCCATCCATGTGGAAACCAAAGAAAAAGAGGAGAATATATGGTTCCTTTTACCCCCTAAGTGCTTATGTTTAGCTAACCTTTCATATGGGAAAGGGGTCTAAGTGGAGTGCGTTTACAAATTGCATGAAAGCAAGAATTTGAAGGCTAGGGGCCTTCAAATCATCATAAAAAATCTTACAATTTTGAAACTCTGGAAATGTGCGTGGGTTACAGTTATGACAGAGGTGCAGTGGGCACACAGTGTGCAAAATGCATAGAGAAAAGAAGCCTTTTGGGCACGCATCGCGCTGAGTGCGCATCTATGGGATGGAATACCCATGCACTTTCTGATACGCGTTGAGGGAAAAATTTTGAATGAAACTCTCCTACTCCAGCTCTGAATTTGGCTTTTGGTAGGTAAGGCTGGGCCAGTTTTGGTACCTGCAAGACAAATGGATTAAAAAGAAGTACTCTCTAAGCCCAAATATGATGGAATTTGATACCTCTCCCCAGTATGGTTGACAATCTATTGTTTCCATTTCGTCACTTGAGTGAGAAAAACAATGGAACTTGCATGCCTAGTTGGGCCTGTTAAACAAGACAGAGGTTAGTGAGTGGATTAAACAAGCCAAACACATGAAATAAACAAGTAAACAAACTAAAAAAACTAAGTAAATAAAAACTAGAATGCATAAGAAAATTATAACCATAAACAATCAACCAATGACCAAGATTATGCCACCAATGGATAACTATATTAGTTGGCAAAACACCGTAGATAAAAATGAGGACTTATGAGTCCCCTATTCCTTCTTTGGAGGGATCTTGAGTTCCCTAATGGATAACTCTTCTTACAATGGAATAAAAATGGAAAATGATGAAGAAGATCAATGCATATTCCCTCAAGAGGTGAGTGGAATGGCCTATTGCAATGATGCTTGAATACTCCTAGGAGAAAAGAGGATTCTCAAGGGAGAATTGAGGCAGAATAACAATACTATGAAGATCTTGGTTTCTTAGTGAACCCATGGCCTCCATTTATATAATTTCTTCAAGGAAATATTCAAATGGTTTTTAATGTGAACAAGGGGCCCTTTAGGGCATCCTTTGGTCTTTGACCAACCCCCCATTCGGATTTTTCTTAGATATGAAGGTCAAATAATGTTGGGAGATGGTCCATAAGTGGTTGGGGGGGCGACAAGAACCATAAATACGACGTTCACATGAGTGTACATATTTTCTCATACACAGTCGTGCATATGGCACATTGTGCACTCTACAGGCTTCTTTGGCTTGCGCACTATGTGTGCGCTTCCTTTAGTGAGTTTGCGCATGTCAATTTTTTTCCCAATTGTATAGTTTTTGCCTTTTTAAATGCATTTTGGTGTTGCAGGTGAACTAATAGTTGTTGGCATTGTTGTATTTCTGTAACCATTTCCATGCAATGTTGCGGATGAAATTTCAGTGATAACAAACACCATACAAAATATAAATCCTGAACCATACCATGTACATCAACATATATTCCATACCATGTGCCAACCATGCACATCAACCATGTACATCAACACCATACCATGTACCAATCATATACCATATCATTCCATACACCATATACTAATAAACCAATAAATTATCCAACAATGTATCTCAACAAGTAGACCTCAAAAAGCATGTACAATACATCCAATATGTACCACAAGACATATACCAAAAACTCACCAAGACATGCCTCAAGCATGCTCCATAAGATCAACAAGATGAAACTTCAAAATAAGCATATAAAAATACCTCTAATCCTATATCTGACCTGGTGTATGTGATCACAGACCTTCAGACCTTCCTTAACTTTAGCAACAAGAGAATAACATCTTCATCAACCTTTACCTCAGTCTCACGAGACTAGTTTTGGATTAGTCACAAACCCTAACTTTAGACAAGCATAAATCTATACCTATAATGAAAAAAGGTATAAAAATTGTACCCAACCTTCTTCAGTATGTCTTCTAAAATTCCTCCATGTTTCACTCCTTGAATCATTCATGAAAAGGAGTTATAGAGAAAATGGAAGACCTTGTTGAATTTTGGCCTATTCTAGAGAGAGAAATTGTATGACATGCCATGTGATCAATATTTGATATATTATTCTAAAAATCGCACACAAAAAAATAAAACCTATAATTATTTCATTTCAATTGGTATCACAACATTTTTATTCTCTATGAATAAGTTATGATTGTTTTACCCAGAACACCTGTTTAAAACTAGTTTCAGGACTAGTCAAAATCCCTATCATCCACAGAGTGTATCTCCAAATGTAAAACGACCCAGAAGATGAAATTTCTACCATAGGTACCTTGATATTTCTTCTCAACAACCTATTATTTTTGTTATCTGAATTTTTCTACAAAATAAGTTATATTGAAAATGGTAAGATGACCTGTAAATAACATACCTTAGAACACATCATCAAAAAATTCATCCTCCCTTGGATTTTCAGCCTTCTTTACTTCACCTTCCCTCTGAAATTCACCTCAGATATCCTTGGTTACCTCAGTCACTTATATATATTCAATATGCTCAACAGTTTCTAATGGGAGTCTCTTTAAGTCTTATTTACGTTGGAGTTACTTCACACACACCTAGGATTTTTTTTTCCTAAGGTTTTTCCTTGTTTTTAGTCATTATTAGTCATTTATCTAGTCTCCTATTTTTTAGGAGAGAATATTCCACGTGGATAAATTCTCTTCAGTTGACACTTTAGTTTGACTAGTTGAGTTGAGTCTAGATGTTGCATTGGTTTTATCAACATGCAACATTGGGATCATTACCATGCTAATGCAAACTTACCTTGGGATCATCGCCAGACTGGTGCATTACCCTTGATTCCTTGATCTACTCCTCACTACACTCTGTTCAGTCAGTTAATTGAAGACTGGTTGACTAGTTAACTCAGCTAGGTGGAAGTTCACTCACGTAACTTCCTAAGAGACTAGATAGGTGGAAGTTCAGTCCTGTAACTTTTGGTGTGTGTCCAAATCACTCTATAACACCACTATGGTGCATTGGTTCTCCTCCAATGCGCATTGGTTGAGTTATACAAAGTATATCATGTGTAAATTATTCATTATTCATTAAATTTAATGAGAATTCTTCTATTCTTTCTCTCCTTCTTATTCCTCTTTCTTAATTTCTCTCTGAAAATGTTGATCCATATGGATATTAGTGGCCACCTACCTTTTCCAACTTCCTCAAAACTATTTTTTGACAATTTTGGCAATTTACTATTTTTAGCAGTTTTAACTTCTGGGGCCATTTTGAGGGCCTAAATGAAGGTTTTTCGAGATTGAGATCCTCAATTATAGCTGAAGGCATGATTGATCCCCCAAAATGAATCTCCTCGGTGATACCTTTCCAACGGGCTATCACAGGCCTAAAAACAGAGATCGTATGCAAAAGTTACGACCCCGGGAAGTTGATGTACTAACTTACCCAAACGGGGCCCAAATGACTTTTGGCACTTCATCTCCTAGGGTTAGGTTTTTGGATGTATAGGGGTTTTGGCATTCTTGTTTATTGTAAAAATTCCTTCAGAGTCTCATTTTAACCTTCTTCTTGTGAATGCATGTAGCCGTCACATCTCTTCTCAGAGATGAGCCGCCACCATTCTAGCGAGCTTGTTTCTGCTGCATTTTATGGTTTTAGCTTATTTCGTTACTGAATAGAAAAGAAGTTTTACTGTATCTCTGTTATTTTTCGTTAAGCACCTATTAATAATCTGTATTCATTTCATTCTACTTATAAAATCCAGATTAGTGGTATCAGAGCGGTCTTCTCCTTGTAATCTTAATGTATGTCCCCAATGAGGTTGGAGTACAAAGAGTTGGGTCTCGAGCTTGCTTCTGTTGAGGACAGAAGCTCTCGCATGCCCAAGAGACCTCTCATGGAAGGAGAAAATAAAGATGATGGGACATGAGATCCTTTCAAACTGTTGATGGAGGAATCCCTCACGCAACAGAGGAACGAGATGATGGATAGTTTCACACAAATCCTTCAGCGGCTACCAACAGGCAACGCATATCCTTCGAACGGAGGCACCACCCCCTTCAAGGTACAAATAAAATTCGATATTCCTATATTTGAAGGTCAAATAGACGCAGATGTTGTAGACAAGTGGTTGAATCTACTAGAAGGGTATTTTTCTTTCCATAACTTTTTGAATAGAGAAAAGATTACTTTTGTGCTCCTTGAAGTTGTTCCCCATGTCAAAGATTGGTGGGAAACTTTCTGTGAGAAAAATGAAACAGAGGAAACCTCATTATTTTCAGTCACGACCACCTAGGAATCCTTCAGGGATGATATTAAGGAACAATACTACCCTGTCAGAAGTTATGATGACCTGTATACCAAATGGACCACACTACGGCAAGAAAGAGACCAAGCAGTGCCCAATTTCACAAATATCTTCCATACCTTGTGCACCAAGATGGGTATCACAGATTTAGAGCGACATCTGGTGCTCAAGTATCGCGGTTCTCTGCATAGATACATCCAGACTGAAATGGAATTTCTATACATCTCATCCTTGGGTGTGTCCTACTAATATGTTGTCAAAATCGAGTAGAAGCTCAAACAAAAGATGCGGCAATTTGGGCCTGGGAACCCCTCACAACAAAAGTTGGGAAAGGGCAGCCCCAACCCACAAAACAAAGGATAGATAAAAGATGGATAGTATTAAGACAACCAGTCCAAGCCACAAGAAAAGAAGGACACTGGAAAGACAAATAAATATACCGGGAAGTGGTGCGACTTCCATAAGAGCCCTTGGAATAACACTGCCGACTGCCACTCAAAGCAGTTGTTGGTGGCTGAAGTGAAAGCCTCTTAATCATATGCAAATTTGGACTCTAATCTAGAACTAGAAAGAGGAAGATGGATCATTGACGCGGAACCCAGTGCCACTGTTTCTACCACCAAGCTCCAGCCTGGTGAACCAGACGAACCAGAAGAAGGAGAGCGCCTCTTCCATTCATAGATGTGGGTAAAAGGCACCCCGTTGCACTTCATCATTGATAACGGTAGCTAGAAGAACCTCATCTCAGCAGAGGTATTCAAGCGGCTCGTCCTGCCAACAACGCCGCACCCACAACCCTACACCATTGGATGGCTCCACCAAGGAAGTGATCTCTACGTTAGCCAACAGTGTTGACTATCGTACGACATCAAGCCCTTCAAATATGAGGTATTATGTGATGTTGCTCCTCTCGAAGTTTGTGATGTTCTTTTGGGCCAACCTTGTTTATGGAAATGTCATGTTGTATATGAGTCTAGGCCTCGTAGTGTTATTATTACTTTGAATAGGAAATTGTACAGGATACACAAGGCAGTCCCACCTAGTGTTATTTCCTTTATCTTTGATAAGAAATGCAGGAAGGTCATCTCTCAGACGGGGAATTTTTTTGTCTTCTTGATTCACTCTTAGAATAAGAGAAATATCACAGCCACATCTATGTTCTCTGCGGTTGAACTCTCCACATAGCAGAAGCAATTAGATAAGGTCATGGAAGAATACTCAGATATCTTCTCCTCACCTACAGGGGTACTTTTGCATTGCCAAGTCAAGCACCCCATTGATCTAACCCCCAACGCACCTCTTCCCAATGGGCCAGTCTATCGCTGCTCTTTGTTAGAGAATGAGGAGATCAAGCGACAGATACAATAACTACTCCATAAGGGGCACATCTGTCCCGGCTCATCACCTTGCAGGAGCCCAATCATGTGGGTACAAAAGAAATATGGAACCTGGTGACTCTGTATTGATTACCAGGCTCTGAATAAAATCACAGTCAGAAATCGGTACCTGATTCCTCAAATCAACAAACTCCTTGATCAACTCATGAGGGCCAAATACTTCAGTAAGATTGATCTGAAGTATGGCTATCATCAGGTTCCGATAGAATAGACAGATGTATGGAAGACTTCCTTCAAGTCAAAGGAAGGCCTTTTTGAATGGTTGGTCATGCCCTTTGGTTTGACAAATACTCCAACCACTTTCATGATGATGATGGATGATATCCTACAACCATTCACCAATAATTTTGTAGTGGTGTATCTGGATGACATTCTAATTTATAGCAAGACTTGGGCTAAACACTTGCAGCATATTCAGCAGGTTCTGCACACCCTGTGACAGAACAAGCTATACGCCAACTTGGAAAAATGATCCTTCGGCATGGACAGGGTCCATTACCTGGGATACATCATTGATCAGCATGGTGTACATGTGTATCCAGCTAAGATCCAAGTCATCCGTGACTGGCCAGCCCCAACAACACTCACTGAGCTTCGGAGCTTCTTGGGCCTTTCCAACTTCTACTGCAGGTTCGTGTTGGGATTCTCCCATATGCATGGGCCCTATTATCCCCGATATCTAGGGATAACTAGGAGACAATGTCTCGAGGCCCACATGGTCCTAGACATGGAGTACCGAGAGCAGGAGTGACCTGAGCATGGTCCTGGGGGACCCATCTTCTTCTTCTCAGCCAGCTTTGTCCTGTCATCCGTGCCAGCCTCCATCACTACCGGCCTGGTCTTGCATCAGAAAGGGCTCTTGCTCCATGAGGTAATTGGTCTGAGGTATCATGGTATGTGTCATATTTGATCATTATAACCCTCTTATGTATGCATTAGATCTCTTTCATTTCAGATAACTGCTTGGATTTTACAATGATCTACTTGACCACTGTTGGGGTAATTGACTGGGTAGCTTAGCAAGTTGGTATTCATGGGTTTTGGGCAGCCACCAAAGGGGGTTTGAAGAACCATCGTCCGCTTCCCTCATATTATCACTTTTTCATCTTAAAACCCACTCA
>ML791912.1:690560-715791 GCA_009831015.1 Picea engelmannii
TTTTGGCCATTTTTTGCATAGTTTTGACCCTTTTGCTGTGCTGTGGAGTTAATCCTTGTGCCATGAACGACTGTTTTTCTATGTTGACGATGCGGAGTTCTTGTCGCCCTGTGCGGACGAAATTTCAGTGATAACAACCACCATCAAAATTGGTCCACACACTTGCAGCAATTCCACCTCAACATCAAGTATAAAACAGGAAGCACCAACCACGTCGCTAATTGCCTCAGCAGACCGCCAGTCGCGGCACTCACCACGGTGCTAGACTCTTGCGGCCATGAGACATCTAGATGGCCCCAACTCTATGAGACAGACCCTGACTTTGCCACCACCTACCAAATGTTGGGTGCAAACATAGTTGTCGATAATTTCCATCTTCAGGATGGGTTGTTGTTTCGTCTGGGCCATATTTGTGTTCCATCAAGTGAGCGAGTGAAGCTGATCTGGCAATTCCACTACAGTCGGGTGAAGCTGATCGAGCTCCTCAATGATATTCGAAGGCATGATTGAGCCCCCAAAATGAATCTCCTCGACGATACCTTTCCAATGGGCTATCACATGCCTAAAACAAAGATCGTATGCAAAAGTTATGACCTCGAGAAGTTGATGTACTAACTTACCCAAATGGGGCCCACATGACTTTTGGCGCTTCATCTCCTAGGGTTAGGTTTTTGGATGTATAGGGTTTTTGGCATTATTTTTTATTGTAAAAAGGCCTTCGAAGCCTCATTGTAATCTTCTTCTTGCGATTGTGCGCAGCCGTCACATCTCTTCTTAGAGATAAGCCGCCACCATTCCAGAAAGCTTGTTTCTGCTGCATTTTACCGTTTCAACTTATTTCGTTATTGAATAGAAAACCAATTTTACTGTATCTCTGTTATTTTGTGTTAAGAACCTGTTAATAATATTTATTCATTTCGTTTTTCTCATAAAATATTGATCAAATGTGTTTTGCATTTTCTAGCTAGATCTATTATGTGTAGGTTCAACACATTTACATGGTATCAGAGCCGACCGACTTCTAAGAAAAAGCTACAGAAAAGATTTTTGCAGATACAAAAGATTGAAGACAGCAGAAAGACGGATTTCCAAAAAGAATTCATTCTTGCACCTTACAACTACTTTGCATGGAAGGAGAAAATAGTCATACATCTTCGAACAAGAGGATTGCACAAGTTAACCTTGAATACATACACATAATTGAGATCAGCCATAGAAAAATCTAAGTACTTAAATCAAATGGATGAAGCATTCAGAACAATTTTCCATCTTATTTCTCCCGATCTCCTTTTTCACATATCTTCCTGTAAGACTCCCAATGAATCCCAGTCCACCTTGGAAGGGATATTTGGAAAATGGGAAGAGATGAGGGGACACATGCTATAGGTGGAATTTCTCACATTGGATCAAAAAAGCTTTGAAAATATCCAAGATTTCTTTACAAAATTCAAGGATTTATTGTCAAAACTCAAAGCTTGCGGGGTTAATAAATATAAGGAGGAGAAACAAATTATTCTCACCATTCTCTCCAAACTTGGTCCTGAATTATTTGTATTCATATCCACATTCCATTCTGTCAGATTCACCTCTGGAGCCACCTAGAATATTCCTTCTCTTGAGGACTTTATCAAATCCCTGACACAAGAGAAAACCAAGCTCATCAACATGGGAAAAATCAAAGGCCGAAAGGTGCATGCACTTATTGTGCAATATCGCAGCTATCAATATCAGAAATATAAATATAAAGACAAAAGGAAATTTCATGCACATCCGAAGAAAGAAGGGTACTCAAATCCCTTCATCGATGCCTCCAGATCCAAAGGTGAAAAGGGAAGAAAAGGGGAGAAATGCACGTACTGTCACAATGGATTCCATCCATAATCCGTATGCATGCAAAAATAAATAGATTTAATGTCTCAAATACTTCAGCAAAACAACCTTGGAGATCGCATCCCCGAGGGTGTCAAGAAGAAGAATCCAAAAGATCTGAATCCCAAGAAAGGAAATTCTAGCCATGCCTTGATTTCCATCAACTCCACTCCCTATGCTTGGATCGTATATTCAAGAGAATCAGATCACATGGATGACTCAAAAGTAGTTTATTCTTCATTGGATGCATGCAAAGGTCCTCCTGTTTTGATGGGGGACAACTCTTCTGTCAAAGTCACCGACAAAGGAAGGATTGAACTCACCAATGGAAGCTTCGAGAATGTCTTGCACGTTCCCAAACTTTCTATCAACCTTCTCTCCATGTATCAGATGATGAATTACGGCACCAGAAAGAAATTCATATTCACACCAAATGTCATGGACATCTATGACATGCAAACCAACTCCAAGGTTGCTACTGGTGATGTAAATCATCAATCTAGATTGTATACATTTTCTGAATTTATTGAACCAGACTCTGCTTTACTGCTTACCCATGCTGATGAAAGTTGTAGGATATGGAACGAAAAGTTTGGACATTTGAATTTCAGATATATGAAACAAATTAGCAAGAAAATATTGGTTGATGGTCTACCAGACATCCATTTATCCAAGGAAGTATGTGAGGGATGTGTTCTTGGAAAACACCCTCAAGAGAAATTTGACAAAGGAAATTCTCACAGAGCTTTTGCGCCTTTAGATATGATCAACAATGACCTTATGGGTCTCTTTCCGCATCCATATATCAGAAAAGTGAGGTTTGTTCTCATTTTTGTTGATGATTTCTCACGTTTTACATGGATTTACTTTCTCAGGCAAAAATCTAAGGTCTTTCAACACCTCAAAGATTTCAAAGCCCTGGTTGAGACATAGTCCTGAAAGGAAGTCAAATTCCTCCGAACTGATAATGGGGGAGAGTATGTCAATTATGAGATCCATAATATTTTCCATGAGAAAGGGATTCAGTTGCCACACACAATTCCCTATACTCCGCAACAAAATGGAGTTGTTGAGCGGAAAACCAGATCTCTAAAAGAGATGGCATCTTGCATGCTGCATGCAAAGTCACTACCACAGAGACTATGGGCTGAAGCACTTAATTATGCAACATACATTCAAAACATATCTCCCCATAGATATTTCAAGGATAAGAACCCCTACAAGGCTTGGAGCGGCCTCAAATCGGAAGTGACCCACTTTCATATTTTTGGTTCACGTCCATGGGCCCAGATTCCCTCTGAAAAGAGGAAGGAACTTGATCCACAAAGCATTGAGTGTATTTTTATTGGATACCTCGATGGTGTGAAGGGATATAGGCTTATTGATCTTTCCTCGGACCAACTCATCATTGAGCATAGTGCACAATTTCAGGAAAGTGTCTCGCATGCACCTTAGTAGCTGCATGTAGACACCTTCATTCTTCCACCTGTCCAAGATGATGAGCATGCACATGTCGACTCTTATTCAGATGAGAGTTCTGATTCAGAGGACTCAGATAATTCAAATAGAGAGTCAGTATAGTCATATGTAGAGTCAAATCATATAGATGCAGTTGTAGAGCCAGAGCAGAGGCCCAAGTGGGCATAGACTACTCTTCAGGATGCAGGGGATCTCATTAGTGATCCAGTCGATACTAGGAGGACTCGATCTGATTTCGAGGAGCCTCATGTTGCATTCACTATCATTGAACAATTTCCCTCCAAGCATATTTTCTTGGTTTTGTCCTCAGATCCATAGTCTTATGGTGAGGCTGTTGGAAATCCCTTTTGGGAATCCACCATGCAGGAGGAGTACAACTCCCTCCTCGAGAACCGAACTTAGGATTTGGTTCCCCTTCCTTCTTGGAGGAAAATTTTTAGATGAAGATGGGTCTACAGGACCAAGATCACAGTGGATGTATAGATTAGCAGATACAAAGCCAGGCTTGTTGCCAAAGTCTTTCAGCAGGTGCATGGCATTGACTATGACGAGACCTTTTTTCCAATAGTGAAGATGGATTCCATACGATTGAAACTTTCCATTGTGGCATCCAAGGGATGGGAAGTCCATCAGATGGACGTGAAGAATGCATTTCTTCAAAGTGATCTCTCTTAGGAGATCTATATGGAGAATCCCCATGGATTTATGTAGAACTCATCTTTTTTCTATCGACTGAAGAAGTCCCTTTATGGCCTCAAGAAGGCTTTGAGGGCATGGTATGCCAAGATGGACTCCTACCTGTTGTCACAGAACCTTTTACATTGTAAATCAGACTCAAATTTCTACATGCTTAAGACGGTTGATTCACTTCTACTCTTAGTTATGTATGTTGATGATTTTCTGACAACCGATTGCTCAACTGCAGTGATTGTTGCAGTCAAGAGGATTCTACATGATAGGTTTTTGATGACGTACATGGGTCTACTACACTTCTTCCTTGGACTCGAGATCATTCAATATGCATCAAGCATCAAACTGTCTCAGGCCAAGTATGCACGAGATCTCCTTGAGAGATTTCACATGGCAGACTGCAAGTCTGCTCCGACTCCTTTCCTATCAAGGGTCAAACATGAGGATGGAGGGGACACTCCAATGGTTGACAACACACTGTATAGAAAACTAGTGCGGATCTTATTGTATCTCACACACTCCATACCAGACCTGTTGTATGAAGTTGGCACAGTTTCTAGGTTCATGCAGAAGCTGCATGAGCTACATTGGAAGGTTGCAAAGTGTATCCTTCGATACGTACAGGGCACCATCACCTTTGGGATTCATTATGCAGCAGAATATACATTATATCTCATCAGGTTTATTGATATTGACTGGGCTGGAGATAGTACTAATTTCAAATCCACATCTGGTTACTCACTTAGTCTTGGTTCTGGGCCTATATATTGGTCAAGAAAGAAGCAAGCTTCCATTGCTCTATCTTCAGTTGAGGCAGAGTACAGAGGGGTAGTTAACATAATCATTCAGGCTATGTGGATACAATAGTTTCTCACTGATTTGGGCATCCAATTTCATCGGTCGATCGTCATCTGGTGTGACAACTAGATCACTCTAAAGTTTTGCAGAGATCTAGTTCAGAGGTAGCAGACAAAGCACATCAAGATCCACATGCACTACATATGGTACTTAGTACACGAGGGGATCATCGACCTACAGTTTTGTCCTTCAGCAGAACGTGTTGGAATTACTTCACACACACCTAGGATTTCTTTTTCCTAAGGTTTTTCCTTGTTTTTGAGTCATTATTAGTCATTTATCCAGTCTCCTATTTTTTAGGAGAGAATATTCCACCTGGAGAATATTCTCTTCAGTTGACACTTCATCTTGACTAATTGAGTTGAGTCTAGATGTTGCATTGGTTTTATCACCATGCAACATTGGGATCATCACCATGATAATGCAAACTTTCCTTGGGATCATCACCATACAGATGCATTACCCTAGATTCCTTGATCTACTCCTCACTACACTATGTTCAGTCAGTTAACTAAAGACTGGTTGACTAGTTAACTCAGTTAGGTGGCAGTTCACTCCCGTAACTGCATGAGAGACTAGAATAGATGGTAGATCACTTCCATAATTGTTGGTGTGTGTCCATATCACTCTATACCACCACTATGGTGTATTGGTTCTCCTCTAGTGTGCATTGGTTGAGTTATACAGAGTATATCATGTGTAAATTATTCATTATTCATTACGGTTAATGATAATTCTTCTATTTTTTCTCTCCTTATTTCTCAATTTCTCTCTACAAATGTGTGTAGTATTTTCTAGCTAGAATTATTATGTGTAGGTTCAACACATTTGTAATTTATACTTCCCAAGTGACTTCCTCTATGGGCTACCCTGTAACTGTTTTACCCCTTTTCCTTATTCTAGGGCTAACCAACTTTCTTGTTGCAACTAACTTTTCTTTAATTATTCAAATCATAAATACTTTGTTGCAACTAATTTATCCTTAATTATATTCTTGTTGCAACCACTTTACCCATAATTAATTTTTTGTTCAACCACTTTGACTATTCAACCTTCTTGTTACAACTACTTTACCCATAATTAGTTTCTTGTTGCAACCACTTTGACTAGCAAACTTTTTGTTACAACTACTTTACCCATAATTAATTTCTTGTTATAACCACTTTGACTTGAAAACTTCTTGATGAATTTCTAGGAGCTTCTAGAATAATTGACTTCTTTGTTGGCCTTCTAGGGGCTTCTAGAAAATTCATGAGGGTCCTCTAACTTCACAAAGCCATATCTCCTCAACTGTGAGGAACAATGTGGCATACCACATATCACCGGAAACGACATGATGTATATTATTCATCTATGATAGTCTTACTTGCAAATTCATTGATCTTCATATCTTTATTCTTCATACAAAATCTAGTTCCTTAACCACACCTCTGGGGCTACATGTAGACTACATCAATTGCACCCAACTAACTCACCATCAATCTCGATCATACAATTTTCCAACATCTTTGGACCTCTCCAAGGGTTGACATCAATGACAACCAACTATCCAAACCAACTGTCCAATGGTATGATGGCCATATTTCTGAACTAAGTGGTGTACTCATATACACTCTTCTCCTGCCTTTTCATGAAGTAATTCCAACAAAACTATTGGTCCTCTACATAGCCAATATGATAGAATTGAGACTTAATGAGGCTTTTGAAATCCTCCCACTTAGTTACTGGTGGATCACCCTCCAACCTAAGTGTCTATGTGTGACTTTCCCACCGGGTTAAAGCATGGCCCTCTAACTCTAGTCTGACAAATGATATATTTTTCTCCTCGTCTATATGGTGAACGTTGAATTAAACTTCTAGTTGTTGCAATCAGTGATTTAGTTTTAATGCATTGATCTCACCTTGGTATGGCTTTATGTCCACTTTTGCTTCCATATTGAATAGGGAATATGAAGGGTTTATGGCACTATAACTCGGGTTCTATTTCTCATATTCTTTCTGTGACTCCTTTTTTAGGTCTTCGTTATCTCTTGATTTCCAATCTGATATAATCTATGAGTTTGAGCCTCCAACTTCTCCGAATGGTTTGATATTTCTTGCTAGATCCACCATGAGGTGGGACATATTGAGATATATGTCAGGGACTTTCTCTTCCAGCCTTGCAAATCTCTCCTTTGTTGGATTTTGAAGGTTGTTATGAACAAACTTGTCAACCATGGCTAGGATACTCTGACTTTCTTAAATCGATTCTTGGATCCCTACAAATTCCAAAAATACCCCAAGAAAATATGCTCTGATACCAATATGATCTATAAATTGTTGTGGATATTCCATTGGAATAGTTTGTCACAACAAATCTAATAAATAAAAACTAAAATCTACACTATGAAGGTTAAATTCTTTTAGATCCCAGAATCTTTAATTATTGATTTTCTATTATGCATGAAATAGATAAAATGCAGAAAATAGAGAAAAGAAAAATACAATCACACACCATCCACAAAATAAAATAAATATTTTCTCAGGGAAGCCCTTACGGGAGAAAACCCAGCTAGAAGGTGACATTGCTCTACTCGCTTTTCACTAGTATGAAAATAATGCAAGTACAAAGGAGAAGGAACTCTCTATAGAGTTACCTAAGACCCGTGGCTTATTAGAATGCTACAGAACACTAACCCCCTGTATTATTCTCTCTAATTTCCCACTCCCAGTTGTTTTACTTTGTTATGGAACAAAATACAATAGCGTAGAATGGAACCCCTTCTTCTCCTAGTGGCCTGATATTTAACATAGCCCGATGGCCATATATGGGTAGGGTTTTGAATTCCTCAACCCTCAATTTTGATAGTTTCTTAGACCTTTTAGAATATTATTGAAATTACATATGTGGTTAGACCCATATGCGTGAGTAATGGGGGCTAACATGGCATCCTCTTGTACCATGGTGGTCAACATGGTAGGTCAACTTGTGGGAGATATAAATTTTTCATACGATCTCTGATTGAGTAGTTTGACCCACCGTTGGAAAGGTCTCAGAGTGTAGAACATTGTTAAGTGCGTGGGAAAAATGTTTGGACACCAAAGCCCCCCAAAAATGTCATTTAATGCCTCAAAATAGCCCCTGCAAGGCTATGGACTGTAATATTCAAAACTAGGACCTACCACTAAAATGGTCCTGCAAGATGATTCCTCCATTTTTTTCACTATGAAGGCATCGAGATGGATGAAAAATAATATAGTGATCCAATCAGAATCACTAAATGTCCACTTTATGAAGGCACAAATGAAAGTATTGATTCCAGTGAATGTGGAGAGACACTACAATTCTCCTACATAGAATCCCTTGACTGCTTCATTCCTAGTGCTTGTACATACAAACCTAAATTCAAAAAATGTTGAGATATTGGTAGTTTTGGTATCATTGAAACTCTAGAAATCACTATAATGCACACATGATAACTTAAACTAACCCAACTTCTAATCAACATGTGTAGTCTATTTGAGACCAAGTTGTATGTATGTATTGCTTTGCAAATGAGATATCCAATTAGATCTTTACAATCACATAATTATGCTCACAATTGGAGCCTTTTCTTCCTCTATGAAAGGAGCACAATAGGTCTTCCTTATTCTCAGGTATCTTCGATAGAATAGAAATACAATAAAAAAAACCTTCATTATACTCTTCACATTTCCCCCTTAAAGATGTTGTTAATGTGTTCATTGTTCTTCGGGTTGAGGCTCTTAAATGGTGGTGTTACTTGTGGTGTCACCACTATTAGTCTAATATTCCCAAATGAATTCTAGTCTTAGTTTTGGAAGTTTTTACTTCTCATTTCATTTGATGTTGAAAGTGGAACATCCCCCTCAAGGATGTTATTCCCCTTCTATTGTTTTGTTTATGTCCAACAAAGTTCCACCAAGATGATGGATCTAGTTGTAGGTGACTCTACATGGAATTTTTATTATGGGATATGAATACCATCAGTTAAATCGTGTTTTCTCCCTTCATTTTGTTCACCCTAAGGATTCCTACTTGCATATTGACCATATGTCTTCCCTCTTGGGAATGTTTTTTCAGACCTATGTTGCATGTCAATTCTTGGAAGATAGGCATAAACACTTTCTTCTTCTACTATATTAAATGTTGACATTTGGACTTCTTGCTTGGGCATGTTTCACTGGGCCTGTATTAAATGCCACTTTTTCTAGCCAGGGGTGAACACTTTCGCCTTCTTCTCTTTGATGTAGCCATTTAAGTTACGTCTTGTTTACCAACCATCCCACGATGGATTTTTTTTCTTCTTCAATTGATATTTATTTGTTTTAATGACATTCATTTAACAAACAAGGAGACAACAATTAGTTCTAGAATCGAGATTTTGTCTTTATTGATTTGGTGAAATTCTTTTTTTATTCTTTATATTTTCAACATGAGTCTAAAATGCTTGTAAAATCCCTAATGTTAAGGTGTGGAACATATTGAAATGCTACAAAAATTAGTGTCCTTTGAAAAATCCCATGTTCTCCAATTGAAACAGAGTCGAACCTGTCTAACCCAGGTATAAATTCCCAAGTACAAGTCCATGAACAAATCCTCCTCTTCCCCTTTCTTCTTTCTTCAACACTATTTTCAACCTTCATTTCTTCATTTTTCCCTGATGATGGGTGGAGTGTCCACTCGAAATGTTGGACGTTTCAAAACTCCCTACACATTTTATATCTAGAAATCACAAACAACAATGTGCCTATTGTAGTTGCTACTCAAGCATTCATTGAATCTACATGCTACATATTTTTCTATAGTAAGCCTACTCCAATTTCTAGTTAAGTTGGGCTTAATATTTATCTCGATTTGAATTTCAAGCTTATTTTGGTTTATATGGAATTTTTATTCTTGAGTTGAGTTGTTGGCATTTCTAGTTAATTTTAGCTTTAATATTTATCTTGATGGAGATTGGCACCCACTCATCATGAAAAGTTAGCAACTATGTTTCTGTTATTTTACCTATAGATTAATATAATGTTCCTCATTCTTATTTTCCATTGTTGCACTTCGAGGAGCTTCGTGTCTTTAAGTTTAAAATACCCTTGATGAAACTACCATATACATAGTATGGCTTGCCTTAATGTATTTTATGTCTTTCATTCATATCCTATGATATGACGATAATATCAAAGTAAACAATTACAAGTAGAGGGAAAGTTGTGCCAGTATATATGGCAAATCATTAAGTTATTTTATGATTTTTTACTATTTGTTGTTTTTTGTTATTTTTCATTGAATTGAAATTTTATTTTTTATAAGTATAATTTATAGAGTGCAAAATATTACAATAGAAACCTAGAATCAGTTCCAACATATAATGTAAAATAGGAACTCGTGTACTACTATCATCGTTATAGAAGGAATCGGTCAAAAGCGACCTACATACTAAGTAGCATAGAATAATATACTTGCATAATGAAGATCATAAAATAAGTAGCATGACTATATTACTTAACCACTATATTAAAATATATAGTTTCAAAACTTGTAGGCATGCACATGAAATGAACAGTTTATTTATTCAAATTTGAAATGGTTACAATTGGGAATACTTTCCATATTATGTGTTGACTCTACCAATTAATTGCATTGTCATTAGGTGAATACTTTATAGAAATCAATATAATCAATTTTCCTTGTTTTTTTAGTTTGGTCGAGCAACAACATAAGGGGCCATGTCAAGCTTAGGGTTGTAAGAAAATAAAGAGAAGGTTTCTCTTTGAGGCCAAGGAAATAATAGTATAAGGAGCATCGCAAAAGAAGGTTTAGTATCATTAGTAATATAAAAAAAATCACATGTATTCCTAGATCAAGATTTTATTTGTTCTCCATCTATTAGGATCATTTGGGACATGTAAATAAAAACATGTTTGATCTAAATTCATCTCAATGTTAAGATGCTCACCCATTGCTCATTGGCATGAGGTTATTTCTCCTCTCAACTTTCACAGGAAGACTAAATAAGTTTCAAGGACTACATGACAACCCAAGCCAACCTCAATAGATGGTTTGTTTCTCATGGAATTACTAGTGTCATAACTTACTACACAACCCCCTAGAATAGCCCAATGTTACCAACAATGAATCACTACATTGTGGTTCAACATTCGTGGAAAATCAAATTTTCATGCAATGGATTCCCTACTAGGTCAACCTTAGATAGATGCAACACAAATGAAGAGTATATTGATCTAATCCCATACAATAGGTGTTGGAATATTGGTTTTTTTTCATTGATGTCAACCCTAGTCATTGGTTTTGGATCGCAAGATTGATGAAGGTATTTGGACATGAAGGACAATGCACATGCAGATACAACACCCATGGATGGATAGTATACATAATTTTGTTTCCGATGGTAGGTGGAATGTCACGTGGATCCCCATGGTTGAGGAGAAATGAATTTTTGAAGATGACAAAGTGAATTGAAGAAGGAAGTACAGGTCGGCCCTGAAGATACTTAAAGAAAAGAATTACAAAATGAGAAAGTGTCAGGTTGGCCCTAATATTAAAAGGAAGTGACATAAAGGGTACAAAGACATATCATTATACATTCATTTTAAAACACACACAAGTATTTTAATGAACAAGAATATATAAGTCAAATTTCAGAGTAAATCTGAAGTAAAGAAGGCCAGATTTCAAGGGAGGATGAAGTCTTTTGGTGATGTGTTCTAAGGTATGTTATTTATAGGTCATCTTACCATTTTCGCTATAACTTTTTTTCTAGAATGATTTAGATGATGAAATTGGTATTTTATTGAGAATACATGTCTAGGTACATGTGGTAAAAATTTCATCTCTTTCTTTGCTATAATTGTGGAGATACACTCTGTGGAAGAACGGATTTTTTACTAGTCCCGAAGCTAGTCATAAACAGGTGTTCCGGGTAAAATAGTCATAACTTATTAATAGAGAATCCAAATGAAGTGAGACTAATAGAATTGGAAACAGTACGGTCTTTAGTTTATTGTGTGCTAATTTAAGAATATGATGTTAAATATTGAGCACGGGGAATTATGTACAAGTTATCTCTCCTCAATAAACTAGAATTGAATAAGCTCTACCATTTTCTCTATAACTCCTTTTTGGGGAGGATTCGAGTGAAAATTGGAGTATTTTCAGAGAATACATTGAGTTATATTATCTACAGGATCAGAGTATTGTAAGAAGTGAATAATTGCATAAGTTGAAGAAGTCTTGTGAAGCATTATCAAGTTCTATGTGATGGTTGGTTGATGGTGATGATTTAATGTAAAGTTTTATTATCTCTCATATATTCTTGGCTGGAAGGAAGGGGAATGGATGGAGAGGTCAAACCTCTCTTGATATTGAAGGATTGTATATTCCTCTTGGAGGTTTATCCCTCCCTTTATATTTGGAAGCTGTAACTACCTTTAGAAGCCATTACTTTCCTTGAACAATAACTATTGGTTATTTCTCATATATTGTGCATGGTGTATTGGTGTAACTCTTCTACTATTGTTCATTGCTCATTGGATATATTTGAATATATAATCTGGTTGAAGTATAAGTTGAAAAAGTTTTTAAAATTGTACTTGATACTGATTCACCCCCCTCTTAGTATCAACAGTAGGAATCTAGAAGAGTAGACTGATCTAATCCCATTTAGTAGGCATCTAGAGAATAACCATGAATATTGACCAACAATTGTTTGTGCAAGAACAACATCGTAGTGAAGTTATCACTAATGACTAATGATGACATGGAATGTTATTTGACTACGATGAATCATATGATCTAGACTCCCTCTACCATTGTTGACTTATGCAAGGATGGGGTGGGCTATCATGTTAGATTAAATGACTTCCAAATTGAATGTTATAAAGTCTAATGTAGTTGGTGACTAAGGATTGGTCAAAGGAATTGATGGCAAGTCTCATCTTCTAACTGATACGTTGGATGAATATTTTGAAGTGATTTCTCATAACATAAATGCCTCACATTATAAAGATAATGGGATGTATTAAAAAATGTCACACAAAATAAAAACAAATTTTATATTCCTCATCAACAAACACTTGCAACTCTTGTGTTATGTATCAAACACAAAAAAATAACGTGAAAATATAGAGAGTGGTAATTCCATGCCTTCATAATGAGGGATAATAATTAATGTGAATCATTTTCAAGGGGGAAACATCTTTTTACAATAGCACAAATGTACAAGATGAGATTATCCTAAAACTAGGTCTCCTTGGTATATATATAGGAGACCAAGGGTACAGTTACAATTAAAGGGTCTAGTCAACAATATTAATAACAATGGAATATAACAACTCCATATCTAGGGCATGGGGATTTATGCTCAACATGGGTCTTTTTCTAGGGGATTAACATACTTCTCCCCTTCAAACAAGTGTTTCCCTCAACATTTGATTAGTTCTGGATGTTTATGCAAGAACAACTCTTCTTCCCACTTCACTTCTTCTATTGGTAGGTTCTTTTACTTGATGAGGTACTCAGTAATTGCTCAATTTAGCAGCTTCTTAACCCTTGTTTCGAGGATTATTTATGGTTCTAGTATAATTTTTCCTTCTTCATTGATCTCTAGTAAAATAGTTTGAACCAGGATCTTGTCATTAATTACCTTCTTTAAGCAAGAAACGTGGAAGATTGGATGTACATGTGAAGATGGAGGTAACTCCAATTTCTAAGCCATACTTCCAATCCTCTTCAACATCTTATAGGAACCATAATACTTGGGTGTTAATTTATTGTCCTTTTGTTGCTTGAGGAACATTTGTTTTATGGTTGTAGCCTCAGAAATACACAATCCCCCACTTCAAATTCCCTTTCACTGCGACGTTAATTTTCTTGTTGTTTCATCCTATTTTGTGCCATAACCAAGTTGTCCTTCAATAGTTCAAGAACATTTTTTGGTTCTCTATGTGGTCCTCCACTTCTTGAAACTTCACTTTCCCTTTCAAGGGTGATGTGATGAATGGAGGATGATATCCATAAAGTGCCATAAATGGGGACATTGTTTATGAAGTATGGAAGGATGTGTTGTACCTATTAGAGAAAAATTTCTCCAAAAATGGGTCTCTTAAGGAAATTATAAAATAATAAGCCATATGTGCCACATCAAAACCATGTATGTCACATGACACTACCATATAAGCTAGGGTAATCTAAAATTACAAGATGAGAGTTATAAATAATAAATGATAATAAATATCATATAATAAATAATTGTTATTAATATATAATATGAACATAAAATAAATAATATACTATTAATATATAATATATAATATAATTATATTATAATGTGAATTAATAACTATAATAAAATAATACTATGAATGAATGTGAATGTGGAAACATTAGAACAAATGTATTGATCTGGATTTTATGAGAAGAACGAAATGAATACAGATTATTATCAAAAGATGTTTAACAAAGAATAGCAGATATACAGTAAAACTGGTTTCTATTCAAAACAAGCTTGCTAGAATGGTGGAAAACAATCTTGCTAGAATGGTGGTGGCTTATCTATGAGAAGAGATGTGTCGATTGCGGTCATTCGCCAGAAGATGATTACAACGAGGCTCTCAAGGCCTTTTTTATAATAAATAGGAATGTCAAAAACCCTAGACATCCAAAAAACTAACCTTAGGAGATAAAGAGCCAAAAGTCATGTGGGCCCCATTTGGGTAAGTTAGTACATCAACTTCTCGGGGTCGTAACTTTTGCATACGATCTTCGTTTTAGGCACACGATAGACCATTGGAAAGGTATATCCAAGGAATACACATGTTTCCATCATAATTTGTCTCTATTTTTGGTCCAACTATGGCGAGCCCTAAAAACGTTGTTTAGGGCCTCAAAGTGGTCGCGGAAGTTAGGGACCCGAAAACAAGGAAAACATTGTCGAACTGAAAATTGCCAAAATGAGCCAGTTGGAATAGGTGGGAGGCCACCGAAATCCATCTGGATAAATCCTCCCCCCTTAGGAAGAAATGTTCTCCATTGCATTGAGTGCCCCATTAGATGAGGAAATTTATGTTGAATTTGGCCCCGGTTGAGCCACTTGCCTTGGTGCAAGAGTTGCCCTGCTTTGACAACTCAATAAAGATGGATCCTTTGCTGGAAAGTTCGCTTGACCTGTTTGTCCACAATATGATCACTGGATTCCTTTTGTATGTAGTCAAGGTTGATCTTTGTTGGTGTCAGTTGTTTTCCTATCTCTGAAGTGTCCAATAATGGTGGGAAATAAGGCCAAAGGAGATCCACATTGAACACTAGGTGTAGGCAAAGGAAAGGAGGAATGTTGAGCTCAAACAAATTATCACCCACAGCCTTAGTGATGGTGTACGACCCATAACGGAGTGGGTGAAGCTTTTGATGGGGTCCAGTAAGGCATTCTTTCTGCAAATGCAACCAAACTTTGCCACCCACCTGAAACTTATGTGGTACCCGGTGTTGATCATGGTGTTGATTATACTTGTCATTGGACTTCTATATGATATCCTGAACCTATTGGTGGATGTGGTGGATCCACTCAATGAACCGGGTGAATTTGTTAGCTTCAGTAGGAGCAGGAGATGGGTCCTCTGAGGTGACCACAAGGGGTAGTGCAACATCTATGGGACCCAATGGTTGGAATCCCAACCCCACCTGAAAGGGGTTATGGCCAGTTGAGGTATGGTTGTAGATATGTTGGACATAGGGAAGACTCTCATCCCATGTGCGTGGGTGCTTGGAATTATACATGTGCAAGATATGCATGATCATTCAATTTACGACCTCGGCTTGGCCATATGTCTAGGGGTGGAAGGCCATGGATTTGTTAAGTTTGGTGTCCAATAGTGACCAGAGGCTCAACCACAATGTGTTGAGAAATCGACTATCTTGATATGAGACAATGATTTGTGGGATTCCAAAATGTACCTAGACTCATTCAAATAAGAGATTGGCAGTGGCCTCTGTTGTGAATCTCTTCTTGCAGGTGGATAGAATCACCATCTTAGAAAAACGATCAAAAACCACAAAAACATAGTCATTTCCCTGCTTGGTGGACGGGAAGACCGATATGTAGTCCATGGAGATAGATTCCCATCGCTTGTTAGGAGTAGGCAGAGCGGTGTACAATCCTTGTTTATTAGTGGTTGGTTTGGAAATAATGCAGGCAATGTAGGACCTGATATACTTATTGAACTCCCGTCAAAGTTTCAGCCAATAGAATTTTTTCTGTCGAATTTCCATTGTCTTTCGATGCTGAAGTGTCCTACCACCCGACTATGATCAGCTTCCCATATCAAATTCACTCACTTCCTTGATGGAACGAAGATATAGACCAGACGACACAACATCCCATCCTGAATATGGAAATTAGCAACAACTGCATTTGTGCCCAACATTTGGTAGGTGGTAGTGAAGTCTAGGTCTTTATCATAGAGTTGGGGCCATCCATAGGTCTCATGGCTACAAGATTCTAGCACCGTGGTGAGTGCCATGACTGGAGGTCTACTGAGGAAATCATCGACACGGTTGGTGATTCCTATTTTATACTTGATGTTGAGGTGGAATTGTTGCAAGTATGTGGAGCACTTTTGATGCCGGTCATTCTGCAATTTTCCTTGTGTCTTCATGAACTGCAGTAGCTTATGATCAATGTGGATGATTGTCTCCTTCCCAAGAATATAATTTATCCATTGGCGGCAATATTGCATAATGGATTAAATTTCTTTGTCATAAGTAGGGTACTTATGGAAAACATCTGATAGTGTCTCACTATGATAGGCCACGGGGTGGCCGTGCTGAGTGAGAACGGAGACCAAAGCATAGTATGAAGCATATGTCTTGATATCAAAGGGTTTTTACAGGTTTGGTAGTGAAAGTACTGGGGCTGAGCATAAGCACTGCTTCAAATCATCGAATACCTATTTTTGGGACTGGCCCCACACAAATTTCTCCTTACCACCACTCGTGTTTACTTGGTTGAGGGCCCATGCAATATGGGAGAATCCCAACACGAACATGTGCTACAAATTGGCAAGGCCCAAGAAGCTCCAAAGCTCAGTGAGTGTGGTTGGGCCTAGCCAGTCACGAATTATTTGGATCTTGGTTGGATCCACATGTAAACCATGTTGATCAATGATGTATCCCCGGTAATGGACCTTGTCCATGCTGAAGGATCATTTTTCCAAGTTGGCGTATAGTTTGTGTTGTCGTAGGGTGTGCAGAACTTGTTGAATATGTTGCAAGTGTTATGCCCAAGTCTTGTTGTAAATGAGAATATCATCCAGATACACCACTACAAAATTAATAGTGAATGGTCATAGGATATCGTCCATCATCCTCATGAAAGTGGTTGGAGCATTTTTCAAGCCAACGGGAATTACCAACCATTCGAAAAGACCTTCCTTTGACTTGAAGGTAGTCTTCCATGCATCTGTTTGTTCTATCGGAACCTGGTAGTAGCCATAATTCATATCAATCTAACTGAAGTATTTGCCCCCTATGAATTGATCAAGGAGGTCATCGATTTGGGGCATCGGGTACCAGTTTCTGACTGTGATTTTATTCAAGGCCTGGTAATCAATGCAGAGACGCCAGGTTCCATCTTTCTTATGTATCAACATGATTGGGATCCCACAAGGTGATGAGTTGGGACAGATATGCCCCTTGTGGAGCAGTTCTTGGATTTGTCACTTGATCTCCTCATTCTTTAACAGAGAGTGGAGATAGACTGGCCCATTGGGTAGTGGTGCGTTGGTGGTCAGATCGATGGGGTGCTTGACCTAACAATGCAAAGGTACCCCGATAGGTGAGGAGAATATATATGAGTATGCTTCCATGACCTTATCCACTTGCTTCTGCTGTGTGGAGAGGCCAATCGCAGAGACCCTGGATGTGGTTGTAATATTTTTCTCATTCTAAGAGAGAATCATGAATAAGACCAACTTCCCCATCTGAGAGATGACCTTCCTGCATTGCTTGGCAGAGATCAAGGAAATATAACTAGGTGGGACTGCCTCCGGTATCCTGTACAATTTCTTATTCAAAGTAATAATAACATTGTGAGGACTAGACTCATATACAACATGGAGTTTCCATAAATATGGTTCACCCAAAATAACATTACAAACTTCGAGAGGTGAAAAATCATATAATACCTCGAATTTGAAGGGTTTGATGTCGTATGATAGGTGACATTGTTGGCTGATGCGGATGTTTCTTCCTTGGCAGATCCATTCGATGGTGTAGGGATGTGGGTGCGGCATTGTCGGCAGGGCGATTCGCTTGAAAACCTCTGCTGAGATGAGGTTCTTCTAGCTACCACTATTAACGATGAAGTGCAACTGGGTACCCTTCACCCACATATGTGAATGAAAAAGGCACTCACCTTCCTCTGGCTCGTCTGGTTCACTGGGTTGGAGCTTGGTGGTAGCAATGGTAGCACTTGGTTCTACATAAATGATCTGTCTCCCCCTTTCTGGTTCTGACTCAAAGTCGAAACCTACATCTGATTCAGAGGCTTTCACCTCAGCCACCAGCGACTACTTTGAGCGGCAATCAACAGTTTTATTCCAGGGGCTCTTATGGAAGTCACACCACTTCCTGGTATATTTCTTTGTCTTTCTGATGTCCTTCTTTACTTGCGGCCTAGACTGGTTGTCCTGAGGTAGTATGTCTTTTCTCTATACTTTGTTCTATGGGTTGGGGATGCCCTTTCCTGGATTTTGCTATGAGGGGTTCCCAAGCCCAAATTGTCACGTCTTTGGTTTGATATTCTACTCGATTTTGATGGCATATCAGTAGGTCGCGCCCAAGGATGAGATGTCCAGAAACTCCATTTCATCCTAGATGTATCTATGTAGACCGCCACGATACTTGAGCACTAGATGTCACTCATAATATTTGATACCCAACTTGGTGCACAAGGTATGGAAGATATTTGTGAACTCGGGCACTGCTTGGTCTCTTTCTTGTCGTAGTGTGGTCCATTTTGTATATAGGTTGTCATAACTTCCAACAGGGTAGTATTGTTCCTTGATAGAATCCTTGAAGGACTCCAAGGTGACCATGACTGTAAATAATTAGGATTCATTTGTTTCCTTCTGCTTACAGAAAGTTTCCCACCAATCTTTGACATGGGGAATGTCTTTGAGGAACGCAAATGTAATCTTTTCTCTATTTAAGAAGTTATGGATAGAGAAATACTCTTCTAGTAGATTAAACCATTTGTCTACAGCATCTACATCTATATGACCTTCAAATATAATTATATAGAAGTTTATTTGTACCTTGAAGGGGGCAGCGCCTCCATTTGAGGAAGATGTGTCACATGTTGGTAGTCGTTGAAGGATTTATGCAATACTATCCATCATCTCGTTCCTCTGTTGCATGAGGGCTTCCTCGAGCAACATTTTGAAGGGATCTCATGTCCTGTTGTCTTTTGTTTCTCCCGCCATGAGAGGTTGCTTGGGCATGTGAGAGATTTTGTACTCAAGAGAAACAAGCTTGAGACCCAATTCTTTGTACCCTGACCTCATTGGGGACATGCATTAAGAACGACAGGGAGAAGACCACTCTAATACCACTGATCCAGATTTTATGAGCAGAATGAAATGAATACAAATTATTATCAAAATATGTTTAACATAGAATAATAGATATATAGTAAAATTGGTTTCTATTCAATAAGAAAATACGCTGAAACTGTAAAATGCAGTGGAAAACAAGCTTGCTAGAATGGTGGTGGCTTATCTCTGAGAAGATATGTGTCGGCTACACTCATTAGCCAAAAGATGATTACAATGAGGATATCAAGGATTTTTTTAAATAAACAAGAATTTCAAAAACCCAATACATCCAAAAACCTAACCCTAGGAGATGAAGCACCAAACGTCATGTGAGCCCCATTTGGGTAAGTTAGTACATCAACTTCTCGGGATCGTAACTTTTGCATACTATCTTCATTTTAGGCGCATGATAGCCCATTGGAAAGGTCTATTCGAGGAATACACATTTTTCCATCATAATTTTTATTTACTTTTAGTCTAACTATGGTGATCCCTAAAAACGTTTTTCGGGGCCTCAAAACAACCCCAGAAGTCAGGGATCCGAAAACTAGGAAAAAACTGTCGAAGTGGAAAACTGCCAAAATGAGCCAGTTGGAATAGGTGGGAGGCCATCGACATCCATATGGATAATGTATATTATATTAGATTAATATTAAATATTAAATATTAAATATATAATCTAGTCATAATATAGTAGACTTTAGAGGTCAAATGCGTGGAGGGGGTCCCTTGTCCCACAAATAAGGGGGTTGCATACACCAATCTGGTGTCTGGATTGGTTGTGACCTTAAAAATAGATTATTGTTATTATTATTATTATTATTATTAACTATAATAAAATAACACTATAAATAGGTACCTAGGAAAAGGTCAATACTTATTATATTTTTTTATATTATAATACAAATGTGAATGTGGAAGACTGCATATTAGAGGATATGTTTTTGAGTGGGCCTAATGGTTAAGAACATCTGTTTCCTCCTAAGAAGTCACCAGTTCAAATCCAGAGGGAGGTAGGGTATGTATACCTCTGTATACTTTTACCAGTCAAATCGTTGGGCAAAAGGGGTCCCTTGTCCCACAAACAAGGGTGTCTCATACACCAATTTGGTGTTTGGCTTGGTTGTGACCTTAAAAATAGATTATTGTTATTATTAATATGAATTAAAGATGAAAATGTCAACTCATACTACAAATTAATACTATGAATTAACTATTATTAAAAGCTATATAATGTTTTTTGTGTTTTCTAGCATGTATTTGATTACAACCCAGGGGCATCTAAGCCATCAAAATCACTTAGGGATCTCACCATGGTTGGATTGTTTAGGTGTCTCATCTCATTAGTGGCAACTTTCAAAACCTAAAGAACCATATGATGTTAAAATAAATAAGTATATTACTATTTTATAATCACTAATTAAATATTATATAATATCACAAATTAATAACTAGATAATATAATATTATATAATAATAATAATAATAACAGTGCATTAATAATATATAATGGAAGTATAAATTATTAATATATAATGGAAGTATACATTATTATTGATATATAATAATAATCAGAATATAATAAATAAATGATAATAGATATCATACAAGAAATAATGAAAGTATTGATAATATAAACTATTCCATATGCAGTATTTCAAAGATATTGAACATATCCCGAGACGATATCGCCAAGATATTAACTAAGTTGAGATGTACATATGGTTAAATATTTTCAAACAAAAACATAACACATAATCATCCTTGAATTTTATATGTCCAACTCAACAATTATCGTAGACTCAATTATTTGAAATTCTATTGATTATTGAATTTCCAATTCAACAAGCACAATTTTTCTTATAAGGCCCATTTTTGGAGAATTTTTTTTCTAATGGCTATTCTTCCAAGGAAAAGAACTTGATCAGTTGTGTTTTTTTATCAGATGCAAAGAAACAAAGATACCCTTATAGAAATTTATTCACAATATTAGTTTTCCCATCATATTGAGGATGGTAAGAGGAGCTATGAGCTAATTTAGTCCAAACATTTCCAGAGAAAATTGGATCTCTATCACTTACAATAATATTAGGGATTCCATGTATATTTTGAATTTTTTCCATGAATGTTGTGGCTATTGTACTTTAAAAGGATGAGAAAGGGAACAAAAATGGGCATACTTTGTGAGTCAATCCACTACTACCATGAAGAAATGTTTTCCTTCAGGATTGGGTAGACCTGTAATAAAACACATTCAAATCTCTTCCCGACGTTGACTTGGTATAGATAATGGTTGTAGGAGACTTGGAGTCTTGATTGTATCTTCCTTATTCTATTGACAAACCACAAATTCAACCAAAACATTTTGAACATCAATTTTAAAACCTTCCAATAAAAAATTCTTCTTGAGCCTATGGTAAGTTTTCAAGAACCTTGAATGTCCTCCTATAGGATAAGTGTGTAATTCCAAAAGTACATTGTGTTTGAGTTGGGAATACTTACATAAATATAAGTGATCTTGATACCATAGTAAATCATTCTTCCACACAAATTTATCTAATGCACTCAGGTCCTCTTGTAGTTGTTGAATGATATTGCATACCTTTTGATATTTCTTCCATTTGATCCTTGCTTCTTCCATCTAATTGGATTGCGAAATGGTCATAGCACACATTAAACCCTCTATGTCTTCTTCTTTCCTTTAAATTGCATCTACCATCATATTTTGTTTTCCTTTTTTGTAGATAATTTTTAAGTCATAAACCTAACATCTTTGTAACCCATGGTTGTTGCTCTTTTGAATATAATCGTTGTTCCAAGAAGTACTTCAAACTATCATGATATATTTTTACCTTGAAGTATATTATTGTTAGGTTAGGGATCCATTTCTAAAATACATGTAATATGGCCAATATTTCCTTTTTATAAATGGTTTGAGTAAGTACTTTCCTTTAAAATGGATACTTTCACTAGTACATATTGTAAAACATTTGACGTTATGGACAAAATTGACCATACTGTCGAAAAATAGAGAAAATTTTACATTTTTTTTCCATATTGCCTGATAACGTCACAAGTGTGACATTATACAAACAAATGTCACTATTCAGACGAACACATCTCTATTGAGATTCCATTGGATTGTCGTCGCTCTTGCCACGTTTGTAAAATAGTTGTCTCTCTTGCCACTTTTTTAAAATAGTCGTCCCAGTTGCGACATTATGGAAACTAGGTTTTCCCCCTCCAACAGTCACCTAGTATTTGACCAAGTCAAATTTGATTTGGTCAACTATCGTCGGAATCACGACGTTATAAAATTTATAAATATGTTGCATTTTACGGATGTTGCGACAAGTTTTCTATAATAACGACACTTCAAAAAGGGTTTGTAGGTCTTCTTGGAAAACACAAAACTGGTATTTTTTCAGTATATGTCTATGGGGAAGAATGTCAGAAAACATTAGAGCTGGGAAAAGAATTAAAGAGGGTGAAAAGGGTGACGGTAAATTTTATTTCCCTTGCAAAAATTTGTGTACTAGACATCCCGAAAGAGTTTTAATAGCAAAAACTAAAAAACATTGTAGAAAATATGGGCACATGGATGGGGTATCGAATGAATATCGTCCCATGGTATATACATTCATTATCTATTTTAATATTTATTGTATTCTCAAACTTTTATATTTTTTTATACATGCACTAATTTTTCATGATTGTTTGTAATTATAAAGTTAGATTTCCCCCTAACTTTATGCACAAAGCACCCACTAGTAGCAGAAATGATGTTGTAGTACAAGATGAAGAACTTGAAGAAGATAATGAAGATCAAGTTAATGATCCTGTGGAAGTAGGTGACAATAATAACATAGTTCAAGATGATGGGACAAATCAAATGATTCAAGACTTATTCGGTCATCCATATGAGGATCATGGGGACAGTAGTGATGGTATTTATGATGAACCTCTGATTGAAAAGGAAAATAAATGACTTTATAAAGGGTCAAGAGAAAATATTATCTCCACTACATTGTTGTTGGTGAACTTGAAAGTTATGAATCATTTGTCTAAAACTTGCATGACACAAATCCTAAGGTATGTAATATGTTTCTTCACATCTACATAAAGGTTGATTTTTCCCCATTTTTTTTAGTTTTAATTAATTTGTAAAATAAAAATGCAATATTTACAATTACTATTCTTTACATTAACTATTTAGTTTTTTTGTTTTACATTGTTAGGTGAATTTTTGTTACCCTCGTCAAATATTTTACCTCGCAAATATCGAGATTTACATGCCATTATGAAATACATTGGAATGGAGTATCAAAGTATAGATGCATGTCTTGATGATCATATTATATATTATGGACAATATGTGTCGAAAACAGAATGTCTGGTACGTGGTATCAATATATATCGAACCGATCAAGTAACAAAAATGGTCCCTCGAAAGGTTCTCTGGCATATTCCAATAATTCTATGTTTGCAGGGACTGTTCATGTGCCAAAGCATAGCACAGTTTATGGATTACCATGCATGAAAGAGAATTGAATATGGTGTTCTTTGAATGCCTGCAAATGGTTATGAATTTAAGGAAATTGCTGCAAAATGGCCAGAATTTACAAATGAACCTCGTAATGTTAGGCTTTCATTGGCAACTAACTTTGTTAATCCATTTGGAGAGCTTCGGTTTGCTTATTCAGTTTGGCCTATTTTTGTTATCAACAATAACATTCCTCCTTGGATGTCAATAAAGAGGGAGCACACAATGTTGACAATGATTATTCCAGGTATTTGTTTACATTAATTTTTCGAATTTAAATTTTTCATTTTTCTCTTTTTTTGCATAGCATCTTTTATTTATTTATTTACGTATATATACATACCATGGTAGTAATTTCATGTAATTTCAAACAATTAGGTAAGTACCAATTTAAATATACAAATGTGTATATCGAGCCTCTTATCGATGAGCTACTAAAGTTATGGGAGGGCATCACTATGTATGACATCTGTAAACCAATTGGGCAGAAGAGATTTCAATGTCGTGGAATACTTTTATGGAAAATTCATGATGCCCCAGGACTAACACATGTTTTTGGTATGTAACGTTCCATATTGCATGCTTGAACAGTATATAATTAATTTATTATATCATGCATGTTGTTTAAATAATCATTTTCTATATATATTAATAATTCACATTAATCCATCTGTTGCAGATCTTCAAACAAAGGGTAAATTTTCATGTCCAGTTTGTGGTCCTAAGATGAAATATCATCGGTCAAAAAGTTTAGGAAAGGAGGTGTTTGATGAGTATAGACACTTCCTCTCTAAGAACCATAAGTATCGTACTACTAAAAAAGATCTTTTCAATGGGAAACAAGAGACTGGACTAAAACCACAAAGAATGACACCTCGCCTATGGAAATTGGCATATGACAAAATTAATCCTCGAGGTACACATTTTGTTTATGTGTCGTAAATGGAATCATGTTTTGAAATTTTATTTTAATTATTCATTTTATTTTACCGCATTTGATAAATAGTTTTCTGATTTTTTTTATGCTTCATCAATGTCATTGTCATGAAGGTAGTAATAATGGGCTTCCAAGAGGAATGAAATGTTATCCCACTCAATTCATGAGGTTTCCTTACTATAAGGGCCTAAAAATAGTTCATTTATTTGATACAATTCATATCGGGAAGAATGTGACAGAAACATTATGGC
>ML791912.1:715841-732717 GCA_009831015.1 Picea engelmannii
ATAAATAATATACTATTAATATATAATATATAATATAATTATATTATAATGTGAATTAATAACTATAATAAAATAATACTATGAATGAATGTGAATGTGGAAACATTAGAACAAATGTATTGATCTGGATTTTATGAGAAGAATGAAATGAATACAGATTATTATCAAAAGATGTTTAACAAAGAATAGCAGATATACAGTAAAACTGGTTTCTATTCAATAAGGAAATAAGTTGAAACTATAAAATGCAGCGGAAAACAAGCTTGCTAGAATGGTGGCGGCTTATCTATGAGAAGAGATGTGTCGGTTGCGCTCATTCGCCAGAAGACGATTACAACGAGGCTCTCAAGACATTTTTTACAATAAATAGGAATGTCAAAAACCCTAGACATCCAAAAACCTAACCTTAGGAGATGAAGAGCCAAAAGTCATTTGGGCCCCATTTGGGTAAGTTAGTACATCAACTTCTCGGGGTCGTAACTTTTGCATACGATCTTCGTTTTAGGCACACGATAGCCCATTGGAAAGATATATCCAAGGAATACACATGTTTCCATCATAATTTGTCTCTATTTTTTGTCCAACTATGGCGAGCCCTAAAAACATTGTTTAGGGCCTCAAAGCGGCCCCGAAAGTCAGGGACCCGAAAACAAGGAAAAAATTGTCGAACTGGAAAATTGCCAAAATGAGCCAGTTGGAATAGGTGGGAGGCCACCGAAATCCATCTAGATAAATCCTCCCCCCTTGGGAATAAATGTTCTTCATTGCATTGAGTGCCCCATTAGATGAGGAAATTTATGTTGAATTTGGCCCCAGTTGAGCCACTTGCCTTGGTGCAAGAGTTGCCCTGCTTTGTGATGCAGGAGCATCGCCAACTCATAAAGCAAGCCAGCACATCAAGCGGAGATCAGTTGGATAAACAAACCCAAAATTTTGAAGTTCTTTGGGATTGTAGCGCAAGTCTTTAATGAATCCATTTATGAAGGAGCACCTTTTGTATATTATATCAGACCTTGAGCCATACGCTCTTGTCTGAAAGTAGATAGACGGCATTTAATAGATTTAATGCTGGTAGATAGGATTTTTAGGTCTAGATTTGATAGTTTAGAGTCCGAGAGGGAAAACGGATATAGACACCCTCATTGTACCATTGTAACATTATTGAAAGCATTCAGGGAGAGAAGAGCAAGCAGATAATATTGTATGAGGAACACCCATGTACAGGCATTTGAATTAATAGAAGAAAGTTCTGATTCAAACTCATGGTTGGTGTTGTTTTCTCTGTATATTGATGTTATGCTCGTGAATGTTTGTTTTCTTTCTATGAATTTTCTTTGTATATGTTGTGCACGTGATTTCATGTTTCAAACTGAAGTCCGAAAGGGAGAGAGAGAGTGAGGTTCAATTGTTTCTCTATCTGAGCCAGGAGATTCCTGCAAGGGGTGCAGTTGAATTCATCTGCAAGGAGTGCGTTGATGAAGGCTCAGTAGTTTAACTTTTGTTCTCATTCACCCAGAAGTGGAATGAGGTTGTTGAAGCCGTGTAAGGAGTGCGCAGGTTGAAGAAGAAGTCTCAGTTCTGAATCTGAGAAAAGGGAAAATCGAAGGCTGCTGCTGCAGTAAGTGCACAGAGTCGGAAAGATTCAACACTTGGTAAGTTGTTGAATGTTGAGTGCAAGGAGTGCGCACAAGTTCCTCTGAAAGAATCAGAGTGGAAGAGCTCAGGAGGTATAGAACCTTCGAGATATCATTAAAGGAGAGCACAGGAGGTTCGTGCCGTAGAAGGTTCAAGCAAGAGTTGCAAGCGCAGGTGTTGGAGAGCAAGTTCTGAGAAGGGATACTTAGCCATTCTCAAGAACTCTGCAAGGTGGAGAAATCGACGGTCAGGATTCACAGAGGAAAGTCGCGATCCGTCAGCCATTAGATCTGGGAAAGTTGCGCAGGGTTTAAGCCCTAGCTCATAGAGGAGGAGTCCCGGAGGGGTTATTGGGATACCAGAGTCATCGGGGTTTTACTGAACAAGAGAATCGAGACCTTGTAGTTCTCGAAATCCTGAGAGAGAATCTCTGTCATTGATCTTGGCAGGATACGTGTCAAGGGACCAGGGATTCATCGGGGTTCAGCTCATCGGAGAATCGGGGTTTTCGGAGACATAGAACTCTCGCATGTTGGAATCGCGATCCACGATTTCCCAACACAGCCGGAGCCGTTCGTTGAGGAGGACGCGTGTAAGGAGATTCTCTCATCTCGCAGACTCGAACATTTGAGGATTGAAAGGGAATCCCTTTAGCTTCACGAGTAGTGAGGTAGCGAGAGATTTTTAGCCGTCCATCTGAGGAGGACAGGTGGTGAGAGATCGAGAGATCTCGCGAACTCAGAAGTTCACCGGGTGAGAGCCCAAACATTGGGTACTCCAAGACGCGAGGTCGCGAGTAGCGAGAGAAGGATAGCCATTGGATCTGGATCACAGGAGGACCGTTGGATTCACACGTGGGATCGTGTATCGAAACCTCGCAAGAAAAGGTTCGAGGATTTGGTCACAAGGATCACGAGGTTGCGAGGAAGCGTATCCCAATAGCTGGAGGATAGTGTGGTCCATAGCAGAATCGGCGAGTGGAATACAGGTGGCACGAAGCCCTCGGAATCTCGAAGCGAGAAGTCCCGAAATATTGGTGTTCGGATTCGCGAGTAGCGAAGTACCGAGGAGCCGGGGTTCATGTGGATGTGTGGCAGAGAATAAGGTGGGATCGTGCGGCCGATGGGTGGACACATGTCACTTGGAGATAGGAGTCAACACTCTGTTGAATTCTCGCATCTCGGGAACTCACGGAATAGGAGGTTGAAAGTTCGACGGTTCAACCTGCGGGGTCGCAAGGTTGCGAGGTTGCGAGAGGCGCTAACATTGAGCCTAGCCCACGGTTGCATGTGGTGAGGGCACAAATAAAAGGAAGGAGATATACCCGTATCGCCAGATCGGGTATCGCAAGATCTGAAAGGAAGAGTTGGAGGTTTTAAGTCCCGAACTCGCGAGGAAGCGGGATTTAGCTGATCTCCCAGAGGTAAAGGGGAGACCTCGGGGAAATGATTGTTATGGGTGCATATTTCCCAATAGGGAAATAGAATAACCTTCGAGTTCTTCAGGCCGAGAAGAAGAAGGTCCTATGAGAGCGGACGTGCCTAGGTGGCGCGTTTGCGTCACTTTGACAACTCAATAAAGATGGATCCTTTGCTGGAAAGTTCCCTTGACCTGTTTGTCCACAATATGATCATTGGATTCCTTTTGTATGCATTCGAGGTTGATCTATGTTGGTGTCAGTTGTTTTGCTATCTATGAGGTGTCCAATAATGGTGGGAAATAAGGTCAAAGGAGATCCATGTTGAACACTAGGTGTAGGAAAAGGAAAGGAGGAATGTTGAGCTCAAAAAAATTATCACCCATAGCCTTGGTGATGGTGTACGACCCATAACAGAGTGGGTGAAGCTTTTGATGGGGTCCAGTAAGGCATTCTTTCTGCAAATGCAACCAAACTTTGTCACCCACTTGAAACTTATGTGGTACCCGGTGTTGATCATGGCATTGATTATACTTGTCATTGGACTTCTATATGATATCCTGAACCTATTGGTGGATGTGGTGGATCCACTCAATGAACCGGGTGACTTTGTTAGCTTTAGTTGGAGTAGGAGATGGGTCCACTAAGGTGACCACAAGGGGTAGTTCAACATCTATGGGACCCAATGGTTGGAATCCCAACCCCACTTGAAAGGGGTTATGGCCAGGTGAGGTATGTTTGTAGCTATGTTAGACATAGGGAAGACTCTCATCCCATGTGCGAGGGTGCTTGGAATTATACATGTGAAAGATATGCATGATCATTCGATTTACGACCTCGGTTTGGCCATATGTGTGGGGGTGGAAGGCCATGGATTTTTTAAGTTTGGTGTCCAATAGTGACCAGAGGCTCAACCACAATGTGCTGAGAAATCAACTATCCCGATATGAGACAATGGTTTGTGGGATTCCAAAATTTACCTAGTCTTGTTCAAATAAGAGATTCGCAGTGGCCTCTATTGTGATGCTCTTATTGCAGGTGGCCAGAATCACCATCTTAGAAAAATGATCAACAACCACAAAAACATAGTCATTTCCCCGCTTGGTGGACGGGAGGACCGATATGTAGTCCATGGAGATAGATTCCCATGACCTGTTAGGAGTAGGCAGAGCGGTGTACAAGCCCTATTTCTTAGTGGTTGGTTTGGAAATAATGCAGGCAATGTAGGACCTGATATACTTGTTGACCTCCCGTCAAAGTTTCAGCCAATAGAATTTTTTCTGCAGAATTTCCATTGTCTTTCGACGTCGAAGTGTCCTACCACCCGACTATCATCAGCTTCCCATATCATCTTCGCTCACTTCGTTGATGGAATGAAAATATATCCCAGACGACACAACATCCCATCCTGAATATGGGAATTAGCAACAACTGCATTTGCGCCAAACATTTGGTAGGTGGTGGTGAAGTCTAGGTCTTTATCATAGAGTTGGGGCCATCCATAGGTCTCATGGCTGCAAGATTCTAGCACCGTGGTGAGTACCATGACTGGAGGTCTACTGAGGAAATCATCGACACGGTTGGTGATTCCTATTTTATACTTGATGTTGAGGTGGAATTGCTGCAAGTATGTGGAGCACTTTTGATGCCGGTCATTCTGCAATTTTCCTTGTGTCTGAATGAACTGCAGTGGCTTATGATCAATGTGGATGATTGTCTCCTTCCTGAGAATATAATTTCTCCATTGGCAGCAATATTGCATAATGGATTACATTTCTTTGTCATAAGTAGGGTACTTATGGAAAACATATGATAGTGTCTCACTATGATAGGCCACGGGGTGGTCGTGCTGAGTGAGAACGGAGACCAAAGCATAGTTTGAAGCATATGTCTTGATATCAAAGGGTTGTTACAAGTTCGGTAGTGAAAGTACTGGGGCTGAGCACAAGCAATGCTTCAAATCATCGAATGCATGTTTTTGGGACTGGCCCCACACAAATTTGTCCTTACCACCACTCGTGTTTACTTGGTTGAGGGCCCATGCAATATGGGAGAATCCCAACATGAACCTATGCTACAAATTTGCAAGGCCCAAGAAGCTCCAAAGCTCAGTGAGTGTGGTTGGGGCTGGCCAGTCATGAATTATTTGTATCTTGGTTGGATCCACATGTAAACCATGTTGATCAATGATGTATCCCTGGTAATGGAACTTGTCCATGCCGAAGGATCATTTTTCCAAGTTGGCGTATAGCTTGTGTTGCCGTAGGGTGTACAAAACTTGTTGAATATGTTACAAGTGTTTTTCCCAAGTCTTGTTGTAAATGATAATATCATCCAGATACACCACTACAAAATTAATGGTGAATGGTCATAGTATATCATCCATCATCCTCATGAAAGTGGTTGGAGCATTTTTCAAGCCAAAGGGAATTACCAACCATTTGAAAAGACCTTCCTTTGACTTGAAGGCAGTCTTCCATGCATCTGTTTGTTCTATCAAAACCTGGTAGTAGCCAGACTTCATATCAATCTAACTAAAGTATTTGGCCCCCATGAATTGATCAAGGAGTTCGTTTATTTGGGGCATCGGGTACCAGTTTCTAACTGTGATTTTATTCAAGGCCCGGTAATAAATGAAGAGATGCCAGGTTCCATCTTTCTTATGTATCAACATGATTGGGATCCCACAAGGTGATGAGCTAGTATAGATATTCCCCTTGTGGAGCAGTTCTTGGATTTGTCGCTTGATCTCCTCATTCTTTAACAGAGAGCGGAGATAGACTATCCCATTGGCTAGTGGTGCATCGGTGGTTAGATCGATGGGGTGCTTGACCTAACAGTGCAAAGGTACCCCAGTAGGTGAGGAGAATATATATGAGTATGCTTCCATGACCTTATCCACTTGCTTCTGCAGTGTGGAGAGGCCAATCGTGAAGACCCTAGATGTGGTTGTGATCTTTCACGCATTCTAAGAGAGAATCATGAAGAATACCAACTTCCTCATCTAAGAGATGACCTTCCTGCATTGCTTGGCAGAGATCAAGGAAATATAACTAGGTGGGACTGCCTTCGGTATCCTGTATAATTTCTTATTCAAAGTAATAATAACATTGTGAGACCTAGACTCATATACAACATGGAGTTTCCATAAATATGGTTCTCCCAAAATAACATTACAAACTTCTAGAGTTGAAAAATCATATAATACCTCGAATTTGAAGGGTTTGATGTCGTATGACAGGTGACATTGTTGGCTGATGCAGATGTCGCTTCCTTGGCAGAGCCATTCGATGGTGTAGGGATGTGGGTGGGGAATTGACGGCAGGGCGATTCGCTTGACAACCTCTACTGAGATGAGGTTCTTCTAGATACCACTATTAACGATGAAGTGAAGTTGGGTACCCTTCACCCACATCTGTGAATGAAAAAGGCACTCGCCTTCCTATGGCTCGTCTGGTTCACTGGTCTGGAGCTTGGTGGTAGCAATGGTAGCACTTGGTTCTACATCAATGATCGATCTCCCCCTTTCTAGTTCTAACTCAAAGTCGAAACCTACATCTGATTCAGAGGCTTTCACCTCAGCCACCAGCAACTACTTTGAGCGGCAATCAGTAGTGTTATTCCAGGGGATCTTATGGAAGTCACATCACTTCCTGGTATATTTCTTTGTCTTTCTGATGTCCTTCTTTACTTGCAGCCTAGACTGGTTTTCCTGAGGTAGTATGTATTTTCTCTATCCTTTTTTCTATGGGTTGGGGATGCCCTTTCCTAGATTTTTCTATGAGGGGTTCCCAGGCCCAAATTGTCACATCTTTTGTTTGAGATTCTGCTCAATTTTGATGGCATATCAGTAGGTCGCGCCCAAGGATGAGATGTCCAACAACTCCATTTCATCCTAGATGTATCTATGTAGACCGCCACGATACTTGAGCACTAGATGTCACTTAGAATATTTGATACCCAACTTGGTTCACAAGGTATGGAAGATATTTGTGAACTCGGGCACTTCTTGGTCTCTTTCTTGTCGTAGTGTGGTCCATTTTGTATACAGGTTGTCATAACTTCCAACAGGGTAGTATTGTTCCTTAATAGAATCCCTGAAGGACTCCAAGGTGACTACGACTGTAAATAATGAGGATTCATTTGTTTCCTTCTTCTTACAGAAAGTTTCCCACCAATCTTTGACATGGGGAATGGCTTTGAGGAGTGCAAAAGTAATCTTTTCTCTATTCAAGAATTTATGGATAGAGAAATACTCTTCTAGCATATTAAACCATTTTTCTACAACATCTGCATCTATATGACCTTCAAATATAGGAATATAGAAGTTTATTTGTACCTTGAAGGGGGCAGCGCCTCCATTTGAGGAAGATGTGTCACATGTTGGTAGTCGTCGAAGGATTTATGCAATACTATCCATCATCTCGTTCCTCTGTTGCATGAGGGCTTCCTCGAGCAACATTTTGAAGGGATCTCATGTCCTGTCGTCTTTCGTTTCTCCCGCCATGAGAGGTTGCTCGGGCATGTGAGAGATTTTTTCCTCAAGAGAAACAAGCTCGAGACCCAATTCTTTGTACCCTGACCTCATTGGGGACATGCATTAAGAACGACAAGGAGAAGACTTCTCTAATACCACTGATCCGAATTTTATGAGCAGAATGAAATGAATACAAATTATTATCAAAATATGTTTAACACAAAATAATAGATATATAATAAAATTGGTTTTTATTCAATAAGAAAATACACTGAAAAGTGGAAAACAAGCTTGCTAGAATGGTGGTGGCTTATCTCTGAGAAGATATGTGTCGGCTGCACTCATTAGCCAGAAGATGATTACAATGAGGATATCAAGGCTTTTTTAAAATAAAAAAGAATGTCAAAAACCCTATACATCCAAAAACCTAACCCTAGGAGATGAAGCACCAAACGTCATGTGGGCCCCATTTGGGTAAGTTAGTACATCAACTTCCCGGGATCGTAACTTTTGCATACTATCTTCGTTTTAGGTGCACGATAGCCCATTGGAAAGGTCTATTCGAGGAATACACATTTTTCCATCATAATTTTTATTTACTTTTAGTCTAACTATGGTGATCCCTAAAAACATTTTTCGAGGCCTCAAAATGGCCCTAGAAGTCAGGGATCCGAAAACTAGGAAAAAACTGTCGAACTGGAAAACTACCAAAATGAGCTAGTTGGAATAGGTGGGAGGCCACCGACATCCATATGGATAGTGTATATTATATTAGATTAATATTAAATATTAAATATTAAATATATAATCTAGTCATAATATAGTAGACTTTAGAGGTCAAATGCGTGGAGGGGGTCCCTTGTCGCACAAATAAGGGGGTTGCATACACCAATCTGGTGTCTGGCTTGGTTGCGACCTTAAAAATAGATTATTGTTGTTATTATTATTATTATTAACTATAATAAAATAACACTATAAATAGGTACCTAGGAAAAGGTCAATACTTATTATATTTTTTAATATTATAATACAAATGTGAATGTGGAAGACATATTAGAGGATATGTTTTTGAGTCGGCCTAATGGTTAAGAACATTTGTTTCCTCCTAAGAGGTCACAAGTTCAAATCCAGAGGGAGGTAGGGTATGTATACCTCTGTATACTTTTACCAGTCAAATAGTTGGGCAAAAGGGGTCCCTTGTCCCACAAACAAGGGTGTCTCATATACCAATTTGGTGTTTGGCTTGGTTGTGACCTTAAAAATAGATTATTGTTATTATTAATATGAATTAAAAATGAAAATGTCAACTCATACTACAAATTAATACTATGAATTAACTATTATTAAAAGCTATATAATGTTTTTTGTGTTTGCTAGCATGTATTTGATTACAACCCGGGGGCATCTAAGCCATCAAAATCACTTGGGGATCTCACCATGGTTGGATTTTTTAGGTGTCTCATCCCATTAGTGGAAAATTTTGAACCTAAAAAACTATATGATGTTAAAATAAATAAGTATATTACTATTTTATAATCACTAATTAAATATTATATAATATCACAAATTAATAACTAGATAATATAATATTATATAATAATAATAATAATAACAGTGCATTCATAATATATAATGGAAGTATAAATTATTAATATATAATGGAAGTATACATTATTATTGATATATAATAATAATTAGAATATAATAAATAAATGATAATAGATATCATACAAGAAATAATGAAAGTATTGATAATATAAACTATTCCATATGCAGTATTTCAAAGATATTGAACATATCCCAAGACGATATCACCAAGATATTAACTAAGTTGATATGTACATATGGTTAAATATTTTTAAACAAAAACATAACACATAATTATCCTTGAATTTTATATGTCCAACTCAACAATTATTGTAGACTCAATTATTTGAAATTCTATTGATTATTGAATTTCCAATTCAACAAGCACAATTTTTCTTATAAGGCCCATTTTTGGAGAAAAAATTCTCTAATGGCCATTTTTCCAAGGACAAGAACTTGATCAATTGTGTTTGTTTATCAGATGCAAAGAAACGAAGATACCCTTATAGAAATTTATTCACAATATTAGTTTGCCCATCATATTGAGGATGGTAAGAGGAGCTATGAGCTAATTTAGTCCAAACATTTCCAGAGAAAATTGGATCTCTATCACTTACAATAATATTAGGGATTCCATGTATCTTTTGAATTTTTTCCATGAATGTTGTGGCTATTGTACTTTAAAAGGATGAGAAAGGGAACAAAAATGGGCATACTTTGTGAGTCAATCCACTACTACCATGAAGAAATGTTTTCCTTCAGGATTGGGTAGACCCGTAATAAAATACATTCAAATCTCTTCCCAGCGTTGACTTGGTATAGCTAATGGTTGTAGGAGACTTGGAGTCTTGATTGTATCTTCCTTATTCTATTGACAAACCATAAATTCAACCAAAACATTTGGACCATCAATTTTAAAACCTTCCAATAAAAAATTCTTCTTGAGCCTATGGTAAGTTTTCAAGAACCTTGAATGTCCTCCTATAGGATAAATGTGTAATTCCAAAAGTACATTGTGTTTGAGTTGGGAATACTTACATAAATATAAGTGATCTTGATACCACAGTAAATCATTCTTCCACGCAAATTTACCTAATGCACTCGGGTCCTCTTGTAGTTGTTGAATGATATTGCATACCTTTTGATATTTCTTCCATTCGATCCTTGCTTCTTCCATCTAATTGGATTGTGAAATGGTCATAGCACACATTAAACCCTCTATGTCTTCTTCTTTCCTTTAAAGTGCATCTACCATCATATTTTGTTTTCCTTTTTTGTAGATAATTTTTAAGTCATAAACCTAACATCTTTGCAACCCATGGTTGTTTCTCTTTTGAATATAATCGTTGTTCCAAGAAGTACTTCAAACTATCATGATATATTTTTACCTTGAAGTATATTCATGTTAGGTCAGGGATCCATTTCTAAAATACATGTAATATGGCCAACATTTCCTTTTTATAAATGGTTTGAGTAAGTACTTTCCTTTAAGATGGATACTTTCACTAGTACATATTGTAAAACATTTGACGTTATGGACAAAATTGACCATACTGTCGAAAAATAGAGAAAATTTTGCATTTTTTTTTCCATATTGCCCGATAACGTCACAAGTGTGATGTTATACAAATAGATGTCACTATTGAGACGAACACATCTCTATTGAGATTCCATTGGATTTTCGTCGCTCTTGCCACGTTTGTAAAATAGTTGTCTCTCTTGCCACTTTTTTAAAATAGTCATCCCAGTTGCGATGTTATGGAAACTACGTTTTCCCCCTCCAACGGTCACCTAGTATTTGACTAAGTCAAATTTGATTTGGTCAACTATCGTCGGAATCGCGACGTTATAAAATCTATAAATATGTTGCATTTTACGGATGTTGCGACAAATTTTCTATAATAACGACACTTCAAAAAGGGTTTGTAGGTCTTCTTGGCAAACAAAAAACTGGTAATTTTTTCAGTATATGTCTGTGGGGAAGAATTTCAAAAAACATTAGAGCTGGGAAAAGAATTAAAGAGGGTGAAAAGGGTGACGGTAAATTTTATTTCCCTTGCAAAAATTTGTGTACTAGACATCCCGAAAGAGTTTTAATAGAAAAAACTAAAAAACATTGTAGAAAATATGGGCACATGGATGGGGTATCGAATGAATATTTTCCCATGGTATATACATTCATTATCTATTTTAATATTTATTGTATCCTCAAACTTTTATATTTTTTTATACATGCACTAATTTTTCATGATTGTTTGTAATTATAAAGTTAGATTTCCCCCTAACTTTATGCACAAAGCCCCCACTAGTATCAGAAATTATGTTGTAGTACAAGATGAAGAACTTGAAGAAGATAATGAAGATCAAGTTAAGGATCCCATGGAAGTAGGTGACAATAATAACATAGTTCAAGATGATGGGACAAATCAAATGATTCAAGACTTATTCGGTCATCCATATGAGGATCATGGGGACAATAGTGATGGTATTTATGATGAACCTCTGATTGAAAAGGAAAATAAATGACTTTATAAAGGGTCAAGAGAAAATATTCTCTCCACTACATTGTTGTTGGTGAACTTGAAAGTTACGAATCATTTTTCTAAAACTTGCATGACACAAATCCTAAGGTATGTAATATGTTTCTTCACATCTACATAAAGGTTGATTTTTCCCCATTTTTTTTAGTTTTAATTAATGTGTAAAATAAAAATGCAATATTTACAATTACTATTCTTTACATTAACTATTTAGTTTTTATGTTTTAGATTGTTAGGTGAATTTTTGTTACCCTCGTCAAATATTTTACCTCACAAATATCGAGATTTACATGCCATTATGAAATACATTGGAATGGAGTATCAAAGTATAGATGCATTTCCTGATGATCATATTATATATTATGGACAATATGCGTCGAAAACAGAATGTCTAGTACGTGGTATCAGTATATATCGAACCGATCAAGTAACAAAAATGGTCCCTTGAAAGGTTCTTTGGCATATTCCAATAATTATATGTTTGCAGGGACTGCTCAGGTGCCAAAGCATAGCATAGTTTATGGATTACCATGCACGAAAGAGAATTGAATATGGTGTTCTTCGAATGCCTGCAAATGGTTATGAATTTAAGGAAATTGCTGCAAAATGGCCAGAATTTACAAATGAACCTCGTAATGTTAGGCTTTCATTGGCAACTAATTATGTTAATCCATTTGGAGAGCTTCGGTTTGTTTACTCAGTTTGGCCTATTTTTGTTATCAACAATAACATTCCTCCTTGGATGTCAATAAATAGGGAGCACACAATGTTGACAATGATTATTCCAGGTATTTGTTTACATTAATTTTTCGAATTTAAATTTTTCATTTTTCTCTTTTTTTGCATAACATCTTTTATTTATTTATTTACGTATATATACATACCATGGTAGTAATTTTGTGTAATTTAAAACAATTAGGTAAGTACCAATTTAAAGATACAAATGTGTATATCGATGAGCTACTAAACTTATGGGAGGGCATCACTATGTATGACATCTGTAAACCAATTGGGCAGAAGAGATTTCAATGTTGTGGAATACTTTTATGGACAATTCATGATGCCCCGGGACTAACAAATGTTTTTGGTATGTAATGTTCCATATTGCACGCTTGAATAGTATATAATTAATTGATTATATCATGCATGTTGTTTAAATAATCATTTTGTATATATATTAATAATTCACATTAATCCATCTGTTGTAGATCTTCAAACAAAGGGTAAATGTTCATGTCCATTTTGTGGTCCTAAGATGAAATCTCATCGGTCAAAAAGTTTAGGAAAGGAGGTGTTTGATGAGTATAGACACTTCCTCTCTAAGAACCATAAGTATCGTACTACTAAAAAAGATCTTTTCAATGGTGTTATCACTGAAATTTCGTCTGCACATGGCGACAAGAACTCCACATCATCAAAACAACAATGAAGTCATTCATGGCACTGAATTAATCTCACAGCACTCCGGAAGGGCCAAAAACTATACAAAGTAACCAAAAATTGAAGGGCGCTTTACAACAGTTTAGTGCGCGCGCGCAAGCGCAGGAAAAAAACGTGATTTGTGCGCATGCGCGCTCGACGCGCGGCTGTCAACATACAAACCCACGCATCTGCTAATACGGCACATTAATTGAATAAGTCGGCCTCCCAAACACCTACGGACCGGCCCCCAAGATGATTTGACTCTCAAATCAGAGCTGGATCTGCAAAATCGGTGGGTTAATGACCTAAATAAACCCTAAACAGGTCCCTGTTCACACTTTGAGAAGGTTACGTGACCGCCCGGGAGCTGCTATAAAAAGTCGTGAGGATTCACTATTTTGGGAGGGAATTCTAAGCACTGTTATGTTGTTCAGATGGTTAAGGGATTATCCTTTAACAACAACCCATCAGCGGCATCATCGAGAGTTCTTTCATTGCTATGTGCAGTTCATCTCATTTGTAAGGAAAGCAAATTGTGTGAGGGCCCCAAAGAGCCTTCCGTTGGGGGGAGAAGGAACCTCTGGTCTCTTCCTTCAACGTGCTCCGGTTTCATTAATACACCAGCCTGAAACCATTGGTGACCCCTGTGTCTTGTGTTTGATGTTCTTTGTTTATTTTCGCAGTGTTATTTGTTTTCAGTTGATAGTTAGATTGTAGTTAGTGTTGTTTTCTTTAACCCTTTTGCTCCACAGTTGTTCTGCCCTGCCAGACCCAACAGGGTATGCAAGCGCTCTCTATTTTCTCCCCTGGTGACCATTTGAATGCAAACAGACTGGTGAATCCACTGGGGAGTTAGGTATCAAATCCTCCACAGGAGGTGCCAAAAGAAAATTTTAGGCTAGGTAGGATTTCGGGGGTAGGCATCCAAATAACCCCCCGTTATCTAGTTCTCACACTTTCAAACATAGAAGTTGACAAATAGGGAACTTTCAAATCCTCCAAGTCCAGCGTTCCAATCACCATAAGGCAGGGAGATACCCGTGAAGGGTTGAAGACCGAGGTCTGGTTGTTCTGTGCGTCCCCCCTTGAGGCACCCACCTCTTGGACGGGATCCAGCCCATGACCCATTTCTTAGGCCGAAAATCTAAATGTCGCGCTTGGACCGAGGTGCCTAGTGACCAATTTTAGGACATCTACCTAGGTGGCGATTGTGGGCTGCAATCGCACCTTGATTGGATTTTGTGTGGCTATTGGGAGGTATTGCCAGCTCTTTCGGGATATTGTACCCTCTACCCCTCATTATAACCAGTTATTTCATTCTTCACTAGTGTCTCTTCCGGTGACTTCAGACCCCGTTGTTGAGAGCTATTGGAAGATCCAGTGCTATTTGAGAGGAAGGACGTTACGTCTTCTAGGACACGAGCATTTTCTTTCTGTTTGATTCCCCCACGCAGACAAAACCCTCTTACCCACATATATGCTTCCTTTTCATTTATGTATGATACACATCTGATTACAGTTTGATTTAGATATATATATATATATTGTGTAAACATTTCAACGCAAAGGCTTTTGAGTTTCTATATTTCTCTCATCACTTGTTGCACACATTCACACAATTAGCCTGACATCATAGGGGAACCACAGAACCCCCGTCGTTCACGATGCTTACTCAACCTTCCTCCTATTTTAGGGGGAGTATATGGTCATACCCTCTCAAAGGTACCTCCTTCACTCACTCCTGCGAGTGCTACCATTTTGGGATCGGCTTTGCTTGGTTCTACATTACTTGGGTCAACTTCCCAAGGTCATCCATCCACTCGCTCTCCTCTTCACAGAAGCAGCAGACCCACTTCCTCTCAAGGAGGGAGCACCAACCCACCTAGTCCCCATCAAGGGTCAGGTACAAAACACAACATGGCAAGAGCTAACCCTCCCCCACCACTACAGATGCCATACTTGGCCTCTCTCAACATACCAGATCTCACAAAACTCACAAATGATCCTATATTGCATGACGCCACATGGCCTGCAATGCCAACCAAACTTCTGTCAGACATACCAAAGTTTGAAGGAAAGCCGGGGGATGACCCTGCCAACCATGTTATGACCTTTCATCTATGGTGTTCTTCCAATAGCATCATGGACGATTCCGTCAGACTACGATTATTTCAACGCACGCTCACCGGTCCCTCAGCCAAATGGTATGTCGAAGAAAGATCAGGGTCCCACACAACCTTTGAGTCATTAGCCAAAGCCTTCTTGACATTTTTCCAACTACCCATCCGCCATGACAATGGTCTAGAACTACTGTCCAATTCCAAACAGACCTCAGCCACCCACATCGCTGACCACATTCATGAGTGGCGTAGGCGACGTAGTTTGTGTAAAGCAGAAACCACCAAACAACAGTGCCTTGACTGGTTTCTTAGATCACTTGTCTCTCTACTTGGTAAATACGTCGCTTCCACCTTCCCTCAATCTGAAGAGGAGGCCATAAGTAAGGCCCAACAATATGACCTCATTTACGCACAGTCAGGATACTTGTACACAGTACTTCCTGACCTTCCAAAACCTGTGCCATTTGGCCAGGACAAACCTGGGATGTCTCACTCAGTAGACGAACTAATAGGTGCTACCACACACCATGGTCCACAACCCCAACCACCATCGATGTATGGCACACCTCAATACCCGTCGGTTTATGGGGGCACTCCTTACTACCCCCCACCCGCTTATCAACAGCCCTACCTTGTTGCTATACCTCCACCCATCAGTGGACCTCCACTGGCACCTCCCATACATCCACCTATTGCCACAAGCAGTAGTACTCCCTCAACAGCATCTTACAGTACTAGTGAAAGCACGACGCCTTCCTATGTACCTTATGGATCAGTACCACCACAAAATCCATACTTCCCCTTTCCTAGTCCTCCACAACCCATGGCTCCCCCACATCCGCATGCGGGGGTAAATTTTGTTCAGCCTTCCGCCGCTCAACAATACAAGAATTTTGAACAATTGAATACAGCCAACCCAACTCATCCATTGAACAATAACATGAAGAAAGGAAAGAATAGGAATAACAACAATCCTGGTCAAGGCGGGAATCATCCCCCACAACACCAACCCCCTGGGGGCAACCAGAACCAGGGGAACCAAAACCCCCAAGGGGGAAATAACAACAAACACCAAGGGTGGAATACTGTTAAAACCATCCACCCTTGTGGTCTTTGTGGCGTGTACAGTCATTACACCCACCATTGCCCCCAGATCGTTGATTTCAAAAGGTTGAAAGACTCGGGGAATATTCACCCTACCCCTGCACAACCTGCCCCGCAGCAGGCACAACAACAATATGTGCAACAACCCCCTCCCTCCGTACTACAAAATCCTATTCCACATCAAGGCGTGGTAAACACCCAACAGGATGCACAGCGTCCCCCACCTCAAGTAGGACAATACCACAACCCTAACAATCCAGCCGAGCGTACCATTCTCCTCACCAGTGAGGAAGAAATCCTTCTGCACACACGGAATCGTCAGTATCCAGCTGAGTATACGCCTACCTCTCCAGAGACAAACACTACACCAACGGTACCCCTGTTAGTAATCCCTTGCCCTCCCGCCGAACCACCATTACGCATCCCTCGCATCCCTTTGCGAAGGAATGTTCACAACCCATAGGCTAGGGCAGCTCACAATTATAGCTTGGTAGATGACTTAGCACAATCCCCGGCCGCCATGTCAGTCTTGGAAGTCCCCCAGACTTGTCCTACACAACGGAAATCACTACTT
>ML791912.1:732817-762297 GCA_009831015.1 Picea engelmannii
ACCTTCATTGAGGTAATTAATAATTTTAGTATTCATATTTATATATTGGTCATATACATTTTTTAAGATTTTTATTTTTTTGTCTAGTTTTGAACAAGTAACGATTTGTTTTTATTGTTACAGTATGTTCTACCTCTATCTCTCCCAAACAAATTTGACAACAATGCCACACAAGTTATATATGATCTTGGAAAATACATGAGGTAAGTAGTTGCAATATATATGCAAAAAAATAAATCAATTTTCTGTTGTACTTGATGACATGTGTTTTACTTGTAATGTAATATGTATTTATATGTTTTGTTGAAACATGTTGTTTTCTTGCGTCATAATCTGTAGATGGTTGTCATTGAAAGAAATCCATGAAGATGATATAAAGTATTGGAAGAGAGAAATTCCTCGGCTAATGTGTGAAATGCAGAAGTATATACCTCCAACATTTTTCAATGCACAAGAACACTACCTCATACACCAAGTTGAGGAGATTGAAATGTGTGGACTTGTACACACAAGGTCAATGTGGATGGTGGAGAGGCACTTGAAATCATTGAAGGATTTGGTTAGACAAAGAGCATGTCCTGAGGATTCTATGGTGGAGGGATATATGGTATATGAATCCATGGTGTATATTAGTCAGTATCTTTCTAAATTAGCAGTGCAATCTATGCATGTAGTGGATTGCATTTGGGATGTGAACTCCATAAAAAATTTTGAAAGGGAGCAGTTGTTGCGGAAAGGTACAATGAAGGAAGTGAGAGGTAATTAAATTGTGGATATTTTTAATAAATATAAATTTCTCATTTTTTTGTGTATATGATCATACTCATTTAATATTTATTCTTTCATCATTTATTAATATTTACCATGGTTATAAATAATATTTAATATTGGTGAATTGTGATTTTTTGATCGGTCAGTTGCTCAAGATTAGGATGCACTACATTTAAACATTGCAAATAATCTTGACTGGATGAAGGTATGGATTGATAGATGTAAAGAACATCATGGCGGTCGGTTGTCATGGAAAGTGTTTGAAAACATGGGTATTCAAGCAGAGGATTAACACCTTCAGTAAACACTCACATAACTAGATCAAAGATCAACACACCGATGTTTTCACGTGGTAAAACCCAAGTATTGGGTACTCCAAGTCACGAAGTGGCGAAGTGGCGAGAGGCTAGGAGTTGTCCATCTGAGGAGGATAGGTGGCAGAGATCGATGATCTCACGAACTCGGGATTTTGCAGGTTGAAAGCCCAAACATTGGTTATTCAAAGTCCCGAGGACGCGAGAAGCAAGAAGGTGAATAGTCATTGGATACGGATCGCAAGGGGACCGTTGGATCCGCACGTGGGATCGCCTATCGGGGCCTCGCAAGAAAAGGCTCGAGAATTTGGACGCAGGGATCGCGAGGTTGCGAGAAGCGATATCCCGACAGCTAGAGGATAGTGTGGGCCATAGCGAGACCGGTGAGTGGAATACAGGTGGCACAAAGTCCTCGGGATCTCACCGCAAGAAGTCCCGAAGTATTGGCGTTAGGATTCGCGAGTTGCAAAGTGCCGAGAGATGACGTTCGTGTGGTCGCGTGGCAGAGCATAAGGTGGGAACCGCGTGATCGACGAGTGGACACATGTTGCCTAGAGATAGAAGTTAACATTCCGTTGAATTCTTGCATCTCGGGGATTCGTAGAATAGGAGGGTGAAAGTTCTACAGTTCAACCTATGAGGTCACGAGCAGCGATATCCCTCAGGGAAAAGTCAGCAAGTTGACTGACCATCGGGCCTCGGGGATCCGAGAACCCAGTGTTCAACCTTTGAACTTGCGAAGTCACGAGTTTCGATTCCTCGATAAATCAAGGAAGGGGGATCGCATGAGAGAACTGTGGGAGCAGATTTCCCGATAGGGAAATAGAAGAACCTTGGAGTTCTTCGGGCCGAGAAGAAGAAGATCCTGTGAGAAGACGTGCCCGTAGTTGGCGCGCCTGTGTCAGAGTGGTATCAGAGTAGAATTCTTGTCTGTATATTTCAGTCAAGAGAGGCAGGAGGAGATAAGAGAGCACTCTGATACACACGGAAAAGTGGTATCAGAGCCTGAGAAAAGCTTCTTTGATTTCTATAGCAGAGGACAAGAAGAATTCACCATGCCGCCAAGGAGAAGAGGTAGACAATCACCCGATCCAGAGGGGGAAAGGGAATTTTCCAGAGGAAGAGAAATGTCCAGAGAAGGAAGTAGGCAAGTACAGAATCCATATGTGGAGAGAGGAATGTGAAATCTTCGTGCCAGAATGGAGGACATGGAGATAAGACAAAGGCGCAAATCTAATGTAGGAGATATCAGTGAATCCAAGGATGAAGGTAATGTTGGACATGAAGAAGAGGAAATTCCAGTGGAAGACACAGCCAATGAGCGTTTAATTAAAGCTATTGCCCGGATGAGTTCGAAAGCAAAGATGGACATTCCAGTTTATGAAGGGAATCTCGATGCAGAAGAGCTGCTAGATTGGATTAGAGCTCTTGACACTTACTTCGATTATGAAGATATCGAAGATGATAAGAAGGTCAGACATGCCATCACGAGATTAAAAGGACATGCAGCCTTGTGGTGGGATGAACTGCAAGCTGAGAGGCGTTGCCAAGGCAAGCAGAAGATTAAGAGCTGGGATAGGATGATTGCAAAGATGAAGGCAAAATTCATTCTGAGAGACTATCAAATTTCTCTGTTCAGGAGGATGCAGAACCTGAGACAGAAGTTGATGACAGTGAAAGTGTATACCGAGGAATTTTACAGGTTGAATATTAGGGCAGGTCATCGCGAAAGCAATGACGAAAAAGTGGCCAGGTACATGAATGGCTTGAGGTATGAAATTCAGGATGAAATTAATATGGAAACCATCTGAACGGTGGAGGATGCTTACCAACTAGCTCTAAAAGCTGAGGAGAAGCTGAGCTGAAAACAAAGTCAGAGGGGTCGAGGCAGAAGTTAGCCCAGAGGCAAAGCAGTTGCCCAAGATAAATACCAGAAGCCCAAGGAGGAATGGAAGAAACCTCATGGAAAAGTTGAAAGAGGTGGAACCTCGCAGAGAAGGCCATATGTTGAGCAGCGAGGACAGCAAACTGAACAAAGAGGAGAATATGCTGATAATGATAGGTTTCCTCGTACCAGAGGTAGAGGAAGAGGAAGAGGTGGAGTAATCACATGCTTCACGTGTGGAAAGAATGGGCACAGGTCGTTTGAGTGTCCAGAGAAAAAGAAAGAAACTGGAGAAACTCACATCGCCGAGGCACAGAGGCGAGATGTTGAGGCAGAGTACGCTAAAGGCGGAAGATCACTGGTGATGAGAAAATTTCTTTTGATGCCAGAGAAAGAGATGGAAAATTCAGCGCAGAGGAACAGTCTTTTTAGGACTGCTTGCAAGACCAAGGATAAAGTGTGCAAGGTCATCGTGGACAGTGGAAGCACCGATAATCTCGTTTCAACCGAGATGGTAGAAAAGCTAGAGTTGGAGACAACCGATCACCCAAGTCCATACAAAGTTTCATGGTTACATAAGGGACATTAGGTAAATGTCACTAAACAGTTCTTAGTTGACATTAAGATAGGAGGATATAATGACAAAAATTTATGTGATGTTATTCCTATGGATGTTTGTCATTTATTGTTGGGTAGACCATGGCAGTATGACAGAAATGTGTTCCATGATGGGAGGAGAAATACATATACCCTGGAGAGGAATGGGAGAACCCATATGTTGTATCCAATTGAGGATAAAGAAATGAAACCAGAAGTGAGCAACAGAGTACTTCTCATGAGTCGGAAGGAACTTCTTACAGAAGTTAAGAAGAAGGAGGATCCACAATTCTTTGTGGTCAGAAAATCAAGAATTGTTCTGACTAGCACAAGAGTGGACGATTTTCCAAGAGAAGTTCAGGAACTGCTGGAAGAGTTCACTGATATTGTAGTGGATGAACTACCTCATTCGTTGCCACCGATGAGGAGCGTGATTCACCATATAGATCTCATACCAGGAGCTATTTTACCAAACAAATCCGCGTACAGGTTGACACCACAGGAGAATGAAGAGGTTAAAAGACAGGTCCAGGAGTTGTTGGACAAAGGCTTGGTCAGGGAAAGATTGAGTCCATGTGTTGTTCCAATAGTACTCAGTCCGAAGAAAGACGGAGGCTGGAGGATGTGCACTGATTCAAGGGCGATAAACAAGATAACTATCAGATATAGATTCCCATTGCTGAGGATGGATGATCTGATGGATTGCTTAAGTGGAGCAAAAAAAATTCAAAGATAGATTTGAAGAGTGGATATCACCAGATTCATATGAGAGAAGGTGACGAATGGAAAGCAACATTCAAGACAAATGAAGGTTTGTATGAATGGCTTGTCATGTCGTTTGGCTTGACGAATGCACCAAGTACCTTTATGAGGTTGATGAATGAAGTCCTAAAGGAGTTCATCGGGAAATTTGTCATCATGTATCTGGATGACATATTGGTTTTCAGCAAGATAAAGGCTGAACATCTGAAGCATTTGGCTATTGTGATGAAGAAGCTACAGCAGGAGAAGCTGTTGATAAATATGAAGAAGTCCTCATTTATGAAGACAGAACTCATTTATTTGGGGTTTGTTATTTCAGCAAATGAATTAAAGATGGATCCAGAAAAGGTAGAGGTAATTAAGAATTGGCCATCACCAAGAAATATTTTCGAGGTGAGGAGTTTTCATGGTTTGGCTAGTTTCTACCGGAAATTCATCATAAATTTCAGTGGAATTAGTTCAGCAATGATGGATACCGTAAAGAAAAGACATAAATCTTTTCACTGGACAGCAGAGGCTGAGAAGAGTTTCAATTTATTGAAACGAAAGATTACAGAGCAGTCAATTCTGGTGTTGCCATATTTTCAGAAGACATTCCAGGTCAAATGTGATGCAAGAGGGTTTGCCATAGGAGCAGTCTTGAGCTAAGAAGACAGGCCAATTTCATATTTCAACGAGAAGCTGAATGAAGCAAAGGAAAAGTACTCCACGTATGATAAGGAATTCTATGCCATCATACAGGCATTGAAAAAGTGGAGGCACTATTTGATTCCGAAGGAATTTGTTTTATATAGTGATAACCATGCATTACAGTTTGTGACTCAACACGAAAAGTTGAATCAGAGGCATGCTAAGTGGGTTGAATACATGCAAAATTTCACTTTTGTAATAAAGCATATTTCTAGTACTGCTAACAAAGTGGTTGATGCTTTGAGCAGGAAATGTTTTCTGTTGCAGGAGTTCAGAGTAAGGACGTCAGGCTTTGATGACATGAAGTACATGTATGCAGATGATTCAGACTTTAAGGAAGCTTATGAAGCAGCTGAGAATCCAGTTCTCAGAGACAGAAGCCTGTGGATAGAGTATGTGATCCAGGATGGATTGCTATTCAAAGGAAATCAACTGTGTATTCCAAATTGCTCCATGAGGGAGAACTTGTTGAAGGAAAAGCATAGTGGGGGATTGGCAAGACATTTTGGCCATGATAATACATTTGCAAAGCTGAGCGAGTCATACTTTTGGCCAGGGATGAGGTCAGAAGTCAAGAAGTTTGTTGACAGATGCAAGATTTACCAGCATTCAAAGGGAAGAAAGCAGAATGCAGGATTTTATCAGCCATTGCCCATACCAGACAAGCCGTGGGATGAAATTAGCATGGATTTTGTATTGGGATTGCCGAGGACCCAAAGAGGTGTTGATTCCATCTTTGTGGTAGTGGATAGGTTTTCCAAGATGGCACATTTTATCCCATGCCAGAAGAATAGTGATGCGACTCACATCGCAAATATGTTCTTTAAAGAGATTGTTCGACTTCATGGATTGCCAAAAAGCATAGTTTCGGACAGAGACACAAAATTCATAGGGCATTTTTGGAGAACATTATGGAAGAAGCTGGGGAATAATTTGATGTTTAGTTCTACTTATCATCCTCAGATGGATGGGAAAATAGAAGTGGTGAATAGAAGTCTAGGAGACTTGCTGAGGAGCTTGGTGACAGAGCACCATAACAGCTGGGATAGCATATTGGCGCAAGCAGAGTTCGTATACAATGATTCAGTGAATAGGAGCATAGGCCGAAGCCCATTTCAGATTGTCTATGGGAGGCATCTGAGAGGAGTTTATGAATTGAGGGATCCAGAACAGACTGCGACTAGCAGCGCTAGTGCAGGAGAATTCACTGAAGCGATGAAGGAACTTCACGGCCAGGTGAAGGAGCGACTGTTGAAGACAAGTCAGGAGTACAAACGCAGAGCATATCAGCATAGGAGACAACTTCATTTTGAATTTGATGATATAGTTCTGGCACATTTGAGAAAAGAAAGGTTCTCGAGAGGAACATACAACAAGCTGAAGATGAACAAAATTGGGCCATGCAGGGTCCTGAAGAAATTCGGAGAAAACGCTTATGAAATTGAGTTTCCAGATGGGATCGGAATATCTCTGATATTTAATGTTTCGGATTTATATCCATATAAAGCTGATGAAGCAAGAGCAGAAAGTGATGATCAACCAGAGGTCCAGTGGCAGAAGCAGATGCCAATTACAGAGAAGCCACAGATGGAACAGATACTGAATAAACGAGTGGGGAAGAAAAACAGAAGGAAAGAGTATTTTGAATATTTGGTCAAGTGGAAGGGACATCCAGTTGAAGATGCCAGCTGGGAGACTGAAGCAGATATTTTGAAGCATGGATATACTGTGCAAGAGCTCATGGACAGGATCCCATAAAAATTTTCAAGCGAGGGAGTATGATGCAGGAGCATCCCTCACGATAAGCAAAACCAACGTGGAAGCAGAAGACAGCTCGAAGACGTCCAGTGCAAGTTTTTGAATTTTTAAATTTTCCCTTGAAGTTGATGCGCTAAACATAAATGAGAGCATTTAATTTGGTTCCTTGGTAAAAATGTAATCAGACCTCGATCCATACGCTCTCGTCTGAGATAGACAGAGGCATTTATAGCAGTAGTTGCAGGTAGATAGAATTGAATTCTTAGATTAGACAATTCTAGAAGAAAGAGGGAAAACCGAATATAGACACCCTCATTTGTATCATTGTAACATTAACAATTAACAGGAGTAAGAAGAATCTAGAGAGCATAGGAGAATAGCAGAGGGTTGTGGAAGAACACCCATGTATAGATCTTGAATTAATAGAAGAAGTTGATTCAAATTCATGGTTGTTGTGTTATTCTCTGTGTATGTGTGTTGAATGCTCTACTTAGGAGAATTACTTCTTGTTATGCATTTGTTATTATGTTGTGTGTATGATTTCATGTGTTAAGATTGAAATCTGAGAGGAAGTGAAGTGAGTTACAATTGTTTCTCTTTTGAGCAAGGATTCCTGCAAGGAGTGCAGTTGAAGTCGTCCGCAAGGAGTGCATTGACAGAAGGCTCAGAGAGTAAACTCTTGTTCTCAAAAGCACTCAGAAGTGAAAGTGGGTTGCTGGAGCCGTGCAAGGAGTGCGCAGGCTAAGAGAGTCTCAGTCGTGAAACTGAGCGAAGCATTGAAGGGCTACTGTTGCAGGTGTGTGCAGAGTCAAGAGAAATTCAACACTTAGATGTGATTGAATATTTGTCGCAAGGAGTGTGTGCAAAGGTTCCTCTCAAAGACTGAAGTTGTGGAGAAGCTCAGTAGGAATAGACCTTCGAATTTTCTGAAGGTTAAGTGTAGGGAAGCTGTTGTCAGAAGCCGGAGAGAAGCGTCGCAGGTTGGTGAAGTGGCGAAGGAATCTCGTGGAGAGATACTCCTTTTCATTTCGTGGGTTACACAAGGAAGAACAGACGGTCGAAATCATCTGAGGAGATTTCACGAAGTTTCAAGGATCGTCAGATCTTGTAGAGGTGCAAGGAGGTTACGGCGAGAAGATTCCGAAGAGGTTGAAGCTTAGGAGAGATAGAGTCGTTGATTCAGAGTCACAGGATCCGTCGGATCTACACGTGGTATCATGTATCGGGGACTCGTGAGTTTAAGCCCCAAAATTTGTGCAACAGGAGCAGCGATATCGTGAGACGCGATATCCCGACAAGATCAGAACCGCTCATTGTGGAGGATGCGTGTCCCGAGATTACCCATTTCGGGGACTCGGGCATCGGAGGTTGGAAGAGGAAGACATTCGAATTCACGAGTAGCGAAGTGGCGAGAAGATTGGAGCCGTCCATCTAAGTAGGACAGGTGGCAGAGATCAGTGATCTCGTGAACTCGGGAGTTCGCAGGTTGAAAACCCAAGTATTGTGTACTCCAAGTCACGAAGTAGCGAAGTGGCGAGAAGATTGGAGCTGTCCATCTGAGTAGGACAGGTGGCAGAGATCGGTGATCTCGCGAACTTGGGAGTTCGCAGGTTGAAAACCCAAGTATTGGGTACTCCAAGTCACGAAGTGGCGAAGTGGCGAGAGGCTAGGAGTCATCCATCTGAGGAGGACAGGTGGCAGAGATCGATGATCTCACGAACTCGGGAGTTCGCAGGTTGAAATCCCAAACATTGGTTATTCAAAGTCCCGAGGATGCAAGAAGCGAGAAGGTGAATAGCCATTGGATCCGGATCGCAGGGGGACCGTTGGATCCACACGTGGGATCGCGTATCGGGGCCTCGCAAGAAAAGGCTCGAGAATTTGGATGCAGGGATCGCGAGGTTGCGAGAAGCGATATCCCGACAGCTGGAGGATAGTGTGGGCCATAGCGAGACCGATGAGTGGAATACAGGTGGCACAAAGTCCTTGGGATCTCGCCGCGAGAAGTCCCGAAGTATTGGCGTTAGGATTCGTGAGTCGTGAAGTGTCGAGAGACGAGGTTCATGTGGTCACGTGGCAGAGCATAAGGTGGGACCCGTGTGATTGACGAGTGGACACGTGTTGCCTGGACATATAAGTTAACATTCCATTGAATTCTCGCATCTCAAGGATTCGCGGAATAGGAGGGTGAAAGTTCGACAGTTCAACCTACGAGGTCGCGAGCAGCGATATCCCTCAGGGAAAAGTTAGCGATTTGACTGACCATTGGGCCTCGGGGATCCGAGAACCAAGTGTTCAACCTTTGAACTTGTGAAGTCACGAGTTCTGATTCCCCGATAAATCAAGGAAGGGGGATCACATGAGAGAACTGTGGGAGCAGATTTCCCGATAGGGAAATAGAAGAACCTTGGAGTTCTTCGGACTGACAAGAAGAAGATCCTGTGAGCGGACGTGCCCGTAGTTGGCACGCCTGCATCAACTTCTGATCATCAGGGTCGTCGACCCGATCTGAATCAGTGAAACCAACCAATAAAGGAGTCCCCCCTGAACTGTAATGTATCCTAAACTGAATTGTACCATGAACATAGTGAAGTATCCTTTGAGATACTTTCCAATGGATTTCCTGGGGTGTTTTCATATACCAGGCAACAAGACCAACAACAAAGGAAATATCAGGATGGGTATGAGTCAAGTATAAGAGGCTACCAACTAACTTACGGTACAGGGTGGCATCAACTTTAGGAGAAGTACATGTTGCAATAAGCTTGACTCCAGACTAGAAGGGAGAAGGGGTTGGTTTACAATCATCCATGTGAACGCAACGAAGAAGGTCACAAGCATACTTAGATTGGGAAAGAAAAATTCCTTCATTGTTTTGCGCAACTTGGAGGCCAAGGAAATAGTGAAAAAATCCTAAGTCTTTCATTCAAATTTCTTCTTAAGGCTGGTTTTCACATGGTTTAAACATTTTGTGTCACTACAAGTAAGGATAAGGTCATCAACATAAAGGACAAGGATTTTGAGATTGCTTCCTACTTTCTTGGTATAGACATTACGATCAGAATGGCATCTAGAGAATCCGGTGTCAATAAGAAAGTTGTCCATTTTGGCATACCAAGCTCGGGGAGCTTGCTTAAGACCATAAATAGATTTCTTAAGGCGACAAACAAGGTTAGAGTCATTATGGACATAGCCAGGAGGTTGTTCCATGTAGATTTCTTCTTTCAAATCTCCATGCAAGAAGGCATATTTAACATCCATCTGATGGACCTCCCATTTATGTGAGGCAGCCAGGGCAAGAACAAGGCGGATGGAATTAATTTTGGCTACAAGGGAAAGGGTTTCATTATAGTCAATTCCTTCAACTTGGGAAAATACTTTGTCAACTAACCGAGCCTTATGTCTTTCAATACTTCCATCTGATGCATAATTAGTTCTATAGACCCATTTACATATGACAAGTTTTCTTCCTTTTGGAAGAGGTACAAGATCCCAAGTATTGTTTTCCATTATAGAATGATACTCTCCATCCATTGTTGTATCCCAATCTGGATGACTTGAAGCTTCTGCAAATGTCTTTGGATGATGAGTCTCTGAAACTTGAGCCAAAATAGAAGAGGCTCATTGGAACTGTGAACGTGTTCGAAGTTGATCTGAAGGATCACCGACAAAACCACCAGTTGCTTCTCGTGTTGAATGAACCCATCTAGGAAGTTGTGGAACTGGTGCTAGTTCAAGTTCAAAAGACTCATCTAGAGGAAGATGAGAAGGTGAAGGTGTATTTTCATCCTCACTATCATCATCTGAAGAAGAAACCAGAATAGGAACGGAATAAGGCACAATCGTCGAATTAGGCTCGTAGGCCAAGAGATTTTCATCAAATTTAACATCTCTTCTAATAATAATTTCATTACAATGTGGTTGAAGAAGTCTATAACCTTTGACATCTTCAGAATAACCAAAAAATATACACTTATCACTTTTAGGCTACAATGATATCCTTTTCTAATTAGGAAAGTGAGCTCATGTTATACTACCAAATACACAGAAGTGACTTACATATGGTTTAATTTTAGTCCAAGCTTCTTTCGGTGTTATATTTTTAAGAGCCTTTGTGGGAGTGAGATTGAATATGTAATTTTCACATTTGATTGCTTCCTCCCAATACTTTATACTTAATCCCTTAGATTGGATCATACAATTAGCCATTTATTTTAATGTGCGGTTCTTTCTCTCAGCAACACCATTTTGTTGTGGTATATATGGAACAATGTGTTGCATTTGGATGCTCTGTGTAGTTCATTAACTTGTAAAATTATTGTTCACATATTAGCCTCCATTATCTATTCTTAACTTTTGAATTTGATGTCCAGATTGCTTTTCTACAAGGGCCTTGTAGGCCAAAAACTTGTCAAAAACTTCGCTCTTAAGTTTTAATAAGTAAACCCAAGTACGTCTGGAAAAATCATCAATGAAAGTTAAGAAATAATTGCACCTAGAAAAACAAGGACAAGAAAGTGGACCACACAAATGACTGTGAACAAGTTGCAAAGGGACCGAGGCATGCCAAGAGGCACGTTTTTCAAAATTGTCCCGATGATGCTTGTCGAGAACACAACCGACACAAACACCATATCTGCATGAAACAGGAGGAAGACTAGTCACCATCTGTTGATTAAATAGTTGTTGAAATGAGAAATAGTTTATATGACCAAACCGCTCATGCCAAAGTTTGCTCAAGTCATCGCTATGAGCAACAAAAACTGATGAAAAATATGATGACCCAAAGTTGTCAAATTTGTACAACCTAGTAATATCATCGGCAATTCCAGTTGCAAGAACATGCTTAGGATATTTTAGATCCTTGATTAAAACTTGGTGAGGTGAAAACTCTATGGTTTTACCTTCATCTGAATGAGTGATTTGATATACTAATATAAGTTTATAAGAAAGACTTGGAACACATAATACATCATTGAAATGACAATTATCTACTTGAATTGTTCCAGATCCTACAACACTAAGAGATCTATCATCACCAATAAATATTTTCTTGGTGTTACATTCATTTCAAGCAGAAAATATGTCTTTATCCTTATCCATATGATAAGATGATCCTGAATCAATAAGCCACTCATCAGAAGAAGAAGTAGAAGTTGTATTGAAGGAGAAACCAGAAGCGGAAAGTGCATGTCCATGAGAAGAAGAAGAAGAAGTAGAATCAATACTGATGTTGTGCTTCTTCATCATTGCTTCTAAAGCTTCCATCTTCTTGAAACATTTAGAATCATCATGACCATATTTATCACAAAAGTTGCAATGTATGTCAGTCTTCTTATTTTTATATTTTTCTCCTTTGTTACCATTACGAGATGAAGTTGTCTGAGTAGGTTTGGGACCCTTATGTTGCTTGTTGTTGTAGAGAGGATGTTGCTTCTTGGGATACTTGGATTTATATTTCTATTGGGAAACTAAGGCTTTGTTAGAGGTACCTGTAGTGTTGATCACTCCAAGTTGTATAAGTTTATCTTCCTCTCTAATCAAAGTAGCACAAAAGGACTCAAGAGTGGGTTTTCAAACAAGATTTGATACCATGTTCGACAACACATGTATTCCAACAGAGGACGAACACCTTCAGTAACCACTCACATAACCAGATCAAAGATCAACACATCGTAATGGAGATTCTGATGTTACGTAGAGGGAAATAGGTTTAGCATATTGTTTGAAAGATGGAAAGGCAAGCAAATTCACCCATTTTATTCAATTATTTTATATTATATTAATGTGACTGTAGGTGTTTTTTCTCATATATATTATACTTTCCAAGTTATATAAATTTGTTTATTATTAATTGACAATGCATCTTTTACATGTCTGGCATCTTGCAATTGAAACACCACAAGGCTATGTGGTGAAATGCTCGTAAATTTTCGCATCAATCAGTTGGATGAAACCAGAAAAACTTATGATAGTAGGATAACTGTAGTATTCTAGGTCACTAATGTTTCCTCTAGGAGTGACAGACATCCTCGAGAATCTAAAAATAGATATTATGGGTTTTTGAATGATATAATTTAGTGTGACTTTAATTCTTTCAAATTAGTTTTGTTCGATGTCAAATGGTATAGGTTACGAATGCATGAACATGATGAGAAAATAACCATTATTCAACATGCCAATGGATTTCCGATGATTAAAACAATAGTTTTTGAAAAAACAAACGACCGCTATATTTTTCCAAGTCAATGTGAACAAGTATTTTACTCAAAGGTTCCAGGTAAGAGGGATTGGTCATTTGTTGTTATATATGATCCAAGAGGAAGGCCAGTAAAGTATATTGTAGATGAGGAATATGATGATGTAGATCTAGAGCAGGAAGAATATGGGTCGACAGATGAAGAAGATGGAGAAGATGAACCAGGCGTATGAAACAATGCGCCAGTTCTTGATGATGATATCAATGAAGATATGCTCAAAAATGACATTGATGATGATGATGATATCATCAATCCTTTCAACATTATTTTTGAACTGGATGATGATACATATATCGAGTTGGATGATCATCAAGAAGAAGATATGGAAGAAGGATGATACAAATGTTGCATTGGTCAATGAGGTACGTAACTATATTGGGTATTGGGGAATTGAGAGCGATGTGAGGGGGGGGAGGGGCCATACGAGCTTCCACCTTCAAATGGTTTTCCTTGTTTAGTAGAGAATAAATTATTCTGGAAAACAAGAGAAGTTCATTCATTCATATTTATACTCAAAGATCATTGACAGACACACTCTATATATCGTCTCATCTCGTCCTTGTTTCATTTTAATTTTATGATCGGTCGAATTTTAAAGGAAACAACTATTAAAAGACATTGTACTAGGGATAGAGTACATGATGCGCAACAGTGACCTGTGAATGGGGCCAACGTTGAAATTTTTTCAAAATTTTTTTGTATGACATCATACATCCTTGAGTATTGCAACCCTCCCATACCGTCAAGGCATGTGTCTAGTCCAACCATGTCAAATTTCGATGCATACAGGAACATATTGAAGAAATTTTAATGTTGGCCTCATTCAGTAGTGCTCACTATGTGGGTTCGGTGCATGACATTTGTGGTGGTTGAATTGGAAGTTCCATGAAATTCCAAGAGAGTTCCAACAAAGATTCTACGGATGGAAACACTGACAATTGAAGCTTCTGCGACATCAATGCAACTTGGTAATTCAATAATCAAACCATCCTTAAGTATTATGTGGAGACTGTTGAAATAATGTAACTGCAAAGAGTATTCTTATTATTATTTGATATATTATTTATAGGATTAATCCCCATTGTGGATTAATCATGTCAGTAATTGTATTAGGACCAAATCCCCTTTTGCGGATTGGTCAACAAACTATTATAATAAGCATAATAAGAAGACCCAGAAATATAATAAAGGTGGGTTTACCCACCCAGATTAAGAAGTCGGCCCTGCCAGTGAAGAGACACTTCACACATGCCAGAACTTGTATAAATAAAGGAGGCTAGCTCCTCATTTGAACACAACTCACTTACTCAGTTTGAGAGACAAGTTCTGATCTGTTACTGGCAAAGGAGAGAGGGAGAAGAGTGGCACATCTTTTGGAGAGGACTTTCTGTATTGGTTTGAGTTATCTCTTGACATTGTATTGGCAATTTATGATAAGGAAGTTTTTGTTGGGTTTTCTTCCCCTACATGGTTTCCCAGGATAAATGTTGTGTCTCTTGTGAATGTGTATTTCTCAGTGACATTGTTCTTATGTTGCTCTTATCTATTGAAATACAAAGAACTATAATAATGGCATAAAACTTTAACATGGTATTAGAGACAACCTGAAGGAAGCATATTTCGCAAGAGAAAAACGTCACTGTTGCAGTACCTGCAAATTAGGGTTTTTCAAAAGTGAATCTTTTCAGCTCCAAAACTACCTATAAAGTTGTGCCCTCCCCCAAGGATCATTTTGGCACCTTGAGCTCACCTTTTCAGTGGCTAGATCTCCCGAAAAGTGAAACCCTAGTTTCACAAAGTACCAAAAAACCAGAAAATCGGAGTACCAGAAGTACCAGAGTACCAGAAGTACTAGAAAACCAGAAGCACCAGTCCAGAAACATGCAGATCAAGTTTGAGGGGGTAAAAGTTGGATTTTCGAAATTCCGACTGCACCAGCTAACTCGCCTCAGCTCAGCGCATCTATCCCCTAGATCAAAATTTCAAAATTCGAAGTTTGAAAAATTAGGGTTTCCTCATAAAAACCTAAGTTGCAGTTGCAGTTGCAGCCTTAGAACCAGCTGCAGATGTAGTACCAGTTGCAGTTGCAGACATAGAACCAGTTACAATCACCCTTGAAATTTTCTCAAGAGTTGGCAATGATTATCGTTGCTACCAGATGGAGCCACTACCTGCAAATGCTATCAGAGGTATGTACTTACATATGTTTAATGGTTAAACCCTAAAGAGTATTTGCAGGAGAAGGGATCTCTTGCCATAGATCCAGAAGGATCTCAAGATCCAACACATTCAGAGGAATGATGCAACCCAGGTGTGATTATTCTGATACACATCTATTTGTCATGACATTATCAGTGTTGCATGTTGAAGCTATGATCAAATTATTAGAAGAATTGAAAGTTGATCATAGAGCTTATCCTCTAACCTAACCTTTTGTCAAGTTAGTGTATTGTCTTAGTACAGAAGATAGAAGAAATCACTCGTCACTTGAGTGAAGGAGACTTGGAAGAAAAGAAAGCACTCATTCTTGAGGACAAGGCTCCAGGTTTGATTAATCAAGATTCAGAGGTACACATGACAAGTTGATGACTATAGTTGAGACAACAGTCTTTGTAAAGTATTATACTTGATAGCATGTGAGCATATATAGGTAAATACTTTGCCTGATACAACTAACACCTCCTCAAGGAGAAACCTTGTGTGTTAGTTCCAGGTTGCCATGGAAGAATGCTTGGTCACAACACTATGAGAATGTTGACCTCATTTCGTATTGTATTCCTTACCTTTAATATTTGCTTCAGATAAATCATATGTGATAGCTCTAAAGGAGCTACTGTGATGATTTTTCATGCTATTTCTTTATATTATCAAAAGGATATTACTATTGCTTATTTTTTTGTTGACCTTGCTCCAGGTCACATGAGGAAGCTATAGCAAAGATTGCAGAAAGAAACATGCTAAAGAAGAGATCATGAATGAAGCAATCATCATTGAAAGAGAAGAAGGTGACTTGCATAATCTATAGGGTCACTCAGAAGCTTCCATGACCCATGCCATTGAAGAATCTTAGCATTGAATATTAGCTCATTTCAACTACAAGGTGCTACCATACATATGCAAAGCGGTCACAGATTTACCAGAACTCAAAGGTGACCATGAAAGCGTATTCAATGGATGTGCACAAGGGAAGAACATCAAGAACATGGTTCCAAAGAGGGACATCAAGGCAGAAGGAGTCCTAGATCTCATTCATTCAAATGTATGCGGCCCAATGCCATCATCCTCCATTAATGGGTACGTATACTATGTATCATTCATTAATGATTATTATCGTAAAAGACCTGGATATATTTGAAGTGTTCAGCAAGATCAAGGAATTCAAATCCTTGATAGAGAACCTTTCTGTAAGGAATATTAAGATACTCAGGTCAAATAATGGAGGAGAATATACCTCAAAAGAGTTCGTGAACTTCTGCAAAGATGTTGGGATCAAGATCCCCAACAAAACAGTGTAGCTGAATGGAATAAAAAAACCATATTGGAAGCTGTGAAGACTATGATCCATGATCAAGATCTTCCTATGTGCTTATGGGAAGAAGCAACAATGGAAGTTGTTTATGTGAAGAACCGATTTCCCCATAGTGCACTTGGGCTCAAGACACCAGAAGAGATGTTCACCAAAAAGAAGCCAGAGGTAAGACATCTCAAAAATATTTGGCTATCCATTGCTTATTCATATACCTAAAGAAAAGAGAAACATGTTGGACCCTTCAGGAAAGAAGGGAATATTTTTGGGGTCTCTAAGGCCTTCAAACTCTACATACCAGGTCATCGCCACATTAAGATCAGTAGGGATGTTACCGTTGATGAAGAAGCAACACTTAAGAAATCAAGAAGATGCCATCTTGAAGAAGTATATGAAGAGGAACTTGTAAATCCCAGGATTGAAGAATCAATGAGGGAGGTTCCCAGAGCTGCAGAACCAGTGAGGGAAGTCATAACTTCCCCTGATGAGGAACTTCTAGAAGACCATGATATAGTAGAATTTCAAGAACCCCCTCAAATGACATTCTCCCATAAAAGAAATCCTGCTTGGGCAAGAGAGCTTATTCAAGATGGAGAGAAGTATGTTGTTCCAGAAGGAACCTCGAGATAGGTGAAAATACCAAAGCCATTATCCAGTTACACGGCTTTGATATGTGCTCTCCCAGATGAAGAGCCTATCTGCTCTAAAGAATCCATTTACAGAAAAGAATGGGCAGATGCCATGACAGAGGAATACCAATCCATAATGAAAAATGAAGTATGGGAAATAGTTCCCAGATCGAAGAATAAAGATGGGGTATCCTACAGATGACTCTTCAAAATAAAACATGCTGCTAATGGAAGTATTGAGAAGTATAAAGCAAGATTTGTCACTCATGTCTTTTCCCAGAAGGAAGGCATTGACTATGAAGAGACATTCGCTCCTGTATCCAGATACACTTTGATCAGGGCCATCGTAGCTCTTGCAGCCAAGATGAAGTGGAATCTTCACTAGATGGATGTGAAGACGGCTTTCCTAAATGATGTCACCGAAGAGAAAGTGTATATAGAGCAACCCCAAGGATTTGAGGTTGAAGACAGGAAGTCTCATGTCTGCAGATTGNGCTTTATCAAGAGTAAAGCAAACTCAAATCTCTACTTCAAAATTATGGATAATGAGCCAGCAATATTACTACTATATGTGGATGACTTATTCTTAACTGGAGAAGAAAATCTCATCGCTAAATGTAAAAAGAGGCTTGTCGCAGAATTTGAAATGAAAGACCTTGGCCTAATGCATTACTTCTTAGGTCTTGAGGTATGGTAGAGTCCAGAAAGGATCTTCCTTAACCAAGGGAAGTACACAGTCAAAATCTTAAAGAGATTCGACATGCTAGAATGTAAGTCCATGAATACACCCATGGAAATGAAGCTAAAGTTGTTGGTCGATACTTTGTCAAACTTGATAGATGCCACACTATACATACAGATTATTGGATCATTGATGTACCTAATGAACACCAGACCAGACATTTGTTCTGCAGTGAACACCTTGAGTCAGTTTTTGGTAGATCCCAGATGTGTTCACCTAATGGCTGCAAAACATGTGATGAGGTACCTTAAAGGTACAATGGAATTATGGTCTCAGCTATGATGGAAATCATGACTTCACATTGAGTGGATACACTGATTTAGATTGGGCAGGAAGCGTTGCTGATAAAAAAAACACTTCTGGATGTTGTTTCAGTTTGGGATCAACCATGATCTCATGGCAGAGTAGGAAGCAATCCAGTATTTCTCTTAGCACAACAGAAGTAGAGTACATTGTTGCATGTTTTGCTAGTTGCAAAGCTATATGGCTTCGAAAGTTGTTGACTGGCCTATTTGACTTGGAGATGAGAGTAACTATGATTCTATGTGACAACCAGAGCTGCATAAAGATGACAGAGAATCTTGTATTCCACGACAGGTCGAAGCACATAGAGATCTATTGTCATTTCATCTGCGACATGGTACAGAGAGGAGCCTTGAAGCTCCAGTACATTAGCACGGATGAACAGGTTGCTGATGTGTTGACCAAACCTCTATCTCGTGTAAAGTTTGAACACTTTTGAGATAAGCTTGGTATAGTCCGAAAGGACCCTCCCTGAAAGGGGGAGTATATATATATTCCTTTCTTCTGACCTCACTGTTAGACGTAAAGTAAGATGAGTCATTTCTTCTGACCTCGATGTTAGACATAAAGCAAGACGTTGTGTGTTCCTTGCTTCTGACCTCGTTGTTAGACGTAAAGCAAGATGAGTCATTTCTTCTAACCTCGTTGTTAGACGTAAAGCAAGACATTGTGTGTTCATTGCTTTTGACCTCGTTGTTAGACGTAAATCAAGACGTTGTGTGTTCATTGCTTCTGACCTCGCTATTAGACGTAAAGCAAGATGATCCATTGCTTCTGACCTTGTTGTTAGACGTAAAGAAATACGTTGTGTGTTCCTTGCTTCTGACCTCGTTGTTAGACATAAATCAAGATGAGTCATTGTTTTTGACCTCATTGTTAGACGTAATGAAAGACGTTGTGTGTTCCTTGCTTCTAACCTCGTTGTTAGATGTAAAGCAAGATGAGTCATTGCTTTTGACCTCATTTCTAGATGTAAAGTAAGACACTGTGTTTATTCCTTGCTTCTGACCTAGTTGTTAGACGTAAAGCAAGATGATTCCTTGCTTCTGACCTCGTTGTTAGACGTAAAGCAAGATGATGATGTGTTCCTTGCTTCTGACCTAGTTGTTAGATGTAAAGCAAGATGATTCCTTTCTTCTGACCTTGTTGTTAGACGTAAATCAAGATGATGATGTATACCTTGCCTCTGACCTAGTTGTTAGAGATAAAGAAAGATGTGACTGACACTGAGCTACCAGCTTATCAGTTGTGACATTGAGCCAGTGTAGTACTGTGATGTGCCAGTCTAGTCTTGTGATGAGGTATCATTTTTACTGATACATATTGATGCAGATGATGATGGAATTATTTCGAGAATGACGATGTTTCCGATGAAGAAGACTTTTGATGACTCATAAATATGCCAGCCAATGTTCCAAGATGATATTGACGATACTTTCCTCCTGATGCCACTGATGATGCAGACCTCTCTCGCCTGATGCTGTTGAAGAATACCCTTCTTGTTAAGGGGGAGTGTTGAAATAATGTAACTGGAAAGAGTATTCTTATTATTATTTGATATATTATTTATAGGATTAATCCCCATTGTGGATTAATCATGTCGGTAATTGTATTAGGACCAAATCCCCTTTTGCGGATTGGTCAACAGACAATTATAATAGGCAGAATAAGAAGTCAGCCCCAACAGTTAATAAGAAGACCCAGAAATATAATAAAAGTGGGTTTACCCACCCAGATTAAGAAGTCATCCCTGCCAGTGAAGAGACACTTCACACATGCCAGAACTTGTATAAATAAAGGAGGCTAGCGCCTCATTTGAACACAACTCACTTTCTCAGTTTGAGAGACAAGTTTTGATCTGTTACCAGCAAAGGAGAGAGGGAGAAGAGTGGTGCATCTTTTGGAGAGGACTTTCTGTATTGGTTTGAGTTATCTCTTGACATTGTATTGGCAATTTATGATAAGGAAGTTTTTGTTGGGTTTTCTTCCCCTAGAGGGTTTCCCAGGATAAATGTTGTGTCTCTTGTGAATGTGTATTTCTCAGTGATCTTGTTCTTATGTTTCTCTTATCTATTGAAATGAAAATAACTATAATAATGGAATAAAACTTTAACAGAGACATCAAACATCCTTAAGTATCAAAACCCTCCCATACCTTCAAGGAAACTATCTAGTCTAACCATGTCAAATTTTGATGCATACAAGCACACATTGAAAACATTTCAACGTTGGCCCCATTCACTACTCATTGTGCGGGGTCAGTGGAAGAAATTTGTGATGAGTGTATTTGAACTTCTATGTCAAATTTCAAGATAGTTCCGACAACGATTCTATAGAAGGGAATGATGAATGATGACAATGAGAGGTGCAGCATGAGGAACGTTGATGCAAATGTGGACGATCTCAAATATTATGTGGGAACATCATACATCCTTGAGTCTTGAAACCCTCCCATACCATCAAGGCATGTGTCTAGTATAACCATGTCAAATTTTGATGCATACATGCACATATTGAAGAAATTTCAGAATTGACCCCATTCACTAGTTCTCACTATACGGGGTCGGTGCATGAAATTTGTGGTGGTTGAGTTGGAAGTTCCATGAAATTTCAAGAGAGTTCCAAAAAAGATTATACGGATGGAAAAAATGACAATTGAAGCTTCTGCGACATCAACCCGACTTGGTAATTCAATAATCAAACCCTCCTTAAGTATTATGTGGGGACATCAAACATCCTTAAGTATTTAAACCCTCCCATACCTTCAAGGAAACTATCTATTCTAACCATGTCAAATTTCGATGCATACGGGCACATATTGAAAACATTTCAACATTGGCCCCATTCATTGCTCACTGTCTGGGGTCAGTGCAAGAAATTTGTGGTGGGTGTATTTGAAGTTCACTTTCAAATTTCAAGATAGTTCTGACAATGATTCTATAGAAGGGAATGATGAATGATGACAATGAGAGGTGCAACATGATGAAGTTTTATGAAAATGTAGATGATCTCAAATATTATGTGGGGACATCATACATCCCGTTGAGCACTCAACACACCCTAAAAATTCTATGTCCATTTCTACGTTTTGGGTACCACTTGATCTTTCGCACTGTTTGTTTCCACTTAAGTATGAAACTATTGTCTGTGCTTATCTTTTATGTTTTCATGCTTGAATTGTTTAAAGTCTACTTGAACATATAAATAATCATCTTAACTTTAAAAGGGTCTTAACAAAAACTTAAGAAATCGACAGTCTAAATTTTTCCCCAACATGCTTAGGAAATTCGGCATCGAGAAAGATTAAAAATGACAAAAAATCGCTTAAGAAGTTCAAAATAACCGAGCATCGATTTTGATCGGCGTCGGCATAAGGAGTTTTTCTCATCCCCATGAATAAACTCCACTAAATATGTTTTCGACGACTGATCCATTCAACATCGACATATATTAAAAAAAAAAAAAAACGATAAGAGTAAGCGTCGCGCAAAGAGAAGAGTGGTATCGTAGATCCCCGACTCCCGAAATTATTTCAGTGTCGGAGATTCACAAAAATAATTATCCACGAAGAAAACTACGCATTAATCTTTCGTTTGAACGTCGATCCCCAATGCCATCCTGGCATCGGCAGTCATAGTATTTATCTCTTTTAGCGCATTCAACGTGAGCAAAGTCCCCAAGTGCAATCCTTACCCACCAACCGAATTCTAGATTTTATGTTTTCAAATATTTTAATAACCCCAAGTCAGTAATGCCACATCAACATTCAATCGACATTGAAAGTTTTAAAAGGGACGTATCAACGAACTTACAAAGCAACTCAGAACAATGATAATTATAAAATCTCATAATTTGCAAGAAACTTAGATAAAATAAAATAAAAACATGGTAGATTTACATATGAAGAGGGAACACGATACATTCAAAACACTTTCAAATTTTCATATAATTAAAGCTCCCTCCAAGCGCATGTTACATACAAATAAACACCACCGACGTCTTGACTAACCAACCTGATTACAATGAGATTATGAAAAACCTTACAACAAAAAAAGAGAAAATTGTCAAGCGTCACTTCGGAGAATGAAAAGAAAAATCTTGCCCTTTATGTATCTCCTGCGCACGAACCTTCTCCCGGACTATTCCTTGCACCTTGCATTGTTTTCTTTTTTTTTCCTTCTCCATCACCCTCTGCCCCTCGTGTAGCTGCACAATCGTATATTTTGCTTTCCGAAGTCGTCTCTTGACCCAACCCATGCTTCCTTCGCGACCCTGCGGTGCCGATACCTCTTGGTTCTTTGCCGCCAACTGTCTCCGCAATTCTCTATTTTCTTGGTAGATTTCAGCTATGGCAAGTTGGGCCCACTCTAGCTACTAGATGGGACTCCCAACGGGAGAACCTGGTGTCTTTGCTTTTCCCTTTCATCTCCCTCTTCCTCGACTGGTAGTCCCAATAGGCTCCGGGCAAGTAGTGTGCATCGTAAACTCCTCAGCGGCCAGGTGTGCACTCAGCTCAGTTGGGAGGCGGTCTTCTTCTCCTTTTTCCTTATTTTTTCTAGGCCTTCCCCTCCTCCACGGTGTGTGTTCCTGAGAGGGCACAGCCCCCAACATATTTCCTTCAGATATATTTCTCTCCACTCCCATCTCTTCTTGAGACGTTGACACTGTTTCCGAGCAAAGGCAGGTACCTCCTTTTGAAGCTTCAGGGACACTAGATGCCAATAAGAAAGATTCCCAGTCACATTGGGGCTCAGACATGACACTCCGACTACCTCGCAAACCTCATCCCTTGTTTAAGGGGGATCCCATAGTGAAACAACGTATTGGCTTAGACGTCTGTGGATGAGTAAAGAACTATGACACAAAGTTTCGCCAGAATTAGACTCGCAAGACTAGCATTATCAATGCATAAACTCCCACAGAGCCCCTAGAATTTATAGCGGAACGAGGAAGAAAAACAAAACATGTCAAATAACACTAACACCTCATGATGGGATGTCTTGAAGATATAACGCATCATAGTTTCTCGATGGATGCAATCCAGAACACATCAAACATCGTCGATCGGAGTTGCAAGGAATATACGGTACGATCATTATGATCTCTTTAAACTCCCCAACTTCCATTATTAATGAAAGATAGTTGAAATGCTTGGTGATACGACTTATGGAGGAACCACTCACCTCAACTAGAGGCATTTAACTACTTCCTTATTATGGTATCTAACCTTTTGAGAGTGTATGCGCACACATTCGACTCTGGCATCCTTTCCCAGACCCAAGGGTCAAGCAGCTACTGTGATGGGTCCGATGCTCATATCTATCGTACCTGATTTTCCATGCTATGGTGCACTAACATAACTCTTTTAAACTGAAGAGGAGCGACGACGTGGATAAGGACATCACGGGACATTCAAAGGGGCGACCGGGATCACGTAAATATTAAATGATCGAGACTAACAAGCTCCACAGGTACGCATCGGTCTATTATGTTTTGTTTGTATCTTATTATGTGTTACATGATCGCTAAACTACCTCAACCTTGATTGAAAAAACGATCCTCCCGACTACCGAACAAAGTTTGCTCCATTACCTCACCGAATAACTCGAAAGAAACATCGAAGCAAAATCAACAGAGAAATAAAGGATATCAGACTCCCCAAGTTCGGCACCCCCGATAACTTCACTGACCTGACCGACGTAGTCGAGTCACATGCCAAACAATATTTTCTATGGACAAAAGAGTTCATAAAGATGGTCGACGCGAGACCAGGGCAAGTGCAATGATTTGTAGAACATCCAATCAGAGCCTGAACCATGCTACAACAGTTGAACTCGAGTCTAGTAAAGTATCAGGCGCATGCAGTGGACATCAGGGCCATATATGTGGCCCCAATGGAACAACACAGATTTCCATCAGCCCAAACTTGCAAATAACTATTTATCAGTTGGTCTGAATATGAGAGAAGTCACCCTTTTCAAGAGATATCTCGGGTTGACTGTTAAAGAAACTGTTAGAAGATGACGCCATGTGGTGATTTTTGTTTTTCTTAAACTGCACGTAGCCGTTAATTTCAGTTAAACTTTATATTATAAATAAACACATCGACCAATTAGTGAAAGTTCGATGGTTGTTGTAAGAACTCTTTCTTTTTTGTTGTTAAGAATTATTTTGAGGTTGTTATGAATTGAGAAGTCCTTCTGGACCAAAGACAAGCTATTTTCATCAAATGCATGTGATTGGACTTGGAGAAAAACTATTTCCTATCATGTTTCATGAATGATGCAATAATGAGTAAGAGCAATTAATTCTATTGTCAAGTTATCTGGTACAATGTTTTGGTGTTCTTTTATTTAATGATGAAAATGAATAGTTGTGTTATTATGTGATGAATGGTTATGGTAGATGAATTATTTTGCTTGACATTATCTTATTACATATGTGATTTCTTTCTGATAATTATTTTCTCAGACAGTAATTGGATGCTCACATGGTTGATGTATTAGTACTAAGCCTATGGTATATAATCATTGTCTGCATGTTTGAACAATGGGTTATCCCAAGCTCAGCCTCTTCCCCAGTAATTAAAACTTAATCCCGTTCATTTTCAAGTTGGTTTATATTGGCCTGCATCTCTCATACTAGTCCCACCCAAGAGCAAATATAGAAGAGAATAGTCCTAACTGAAGGAAGACCCTTCACAAGAAAACACAAAGCCCATCGATAATTTGGCTGGATCGCAAGATCTGGAGAACCATTCCATATTTAAACATTTTAGAGTCTAATTGGGCCTCGGTGGTGGGTTTGGTTCCTATTATTGAATCAAGGGATTTAAGACCCATCACCAGAATTGGCACTAGAAGGAGGGCCTGAGAATGAATGGTTGAATATATATTTTATATAGCATTTCAAACAACCTACAGATTCTTAACAGCCCACATGCATGTTTAGTCATTCACAAGACATCCCACACACACTGAGTACTCTTGAAGCGGGTAACTCACCCCAGCCCGAGGAAGAACAATTATTCCCTGAATTACCTTATGCTCTTCCTCACGAGGAATTAAATCAATTTAGAAGACTCATAAGAGCCTACGCCCGATAGATCGGTGTGTTTCCCTTAGCCCCGATACTTCCTCAAAGAAAACAAATAAGCATACCTGTGGTAAATACTCTCGATGAATTTTTCATACACACGGTAGAAGACTTGATAGACTTTGCTATCACTGAAATCAAACACCCTCTGAATCTTATCCCTGAGACGCTAGCAAGCGACATCTCTTAGCCATACAACTTTTCAGAAGAAGAAAAGTTCAACTCAGATTCCAAAGATATGGAAGGTAATAACGACCATGAGGAGGAAAGGGAAATCCCACTTCAGAACAACCAACCTTGGTTGGCCAGAGACGCCATGGCCATCCCTGGACGAGTACATAATCTTCCCCGGAACCCGGAGAAGCTGCTTCCCAAGTACGACCCCGAGACTTCAATTTTTCCTAAAGATCATATCAAGAAGTTCATAATCGTGATCGGACTTATGAATGTTCAACATGAAGACATAGTCTACAGAATTCCCCCCTACACATTTGAAAATTCAGCTTCCACATGGTATTTTAATCTTCCAGTAGGATCTATAACCAGTTGGTCCAAGTTCCAAAAAGATTTCCTAGATAAATTTGCGGAGGAAACCACTGTGGGAGATCTGATGGCTGAGTTGTTCACAGCCACCATGAGTCTGAAATAAAGGGTCAAAGATTTACGACCATCTTAAAAAAATTCCATCCCACGGCAAGACCAACTCAGGAGTTGCAAATCGAGGTTTATGCTAACGCGCTCCCGGTTTCTATTTCTATGTTTTTAAAAAGAGCTGCTTAGCAAACCCTAGTGGAATATTTTGAAGAGGCCAAGACAATAGAATTCCAGATGAAAGGATGTAAAGAAGGCCAGGTGTCTGTAGTAAAGAAATAATCCCAACCCCCTCCCAGGAGAGGACTCCTTTTAACTAGATCGTCGGGGAAACCAACTGAACAGAATCTCGATAAGGGGAATAGAGATATAGAAGATCTACAACGCATGGTTAAGAAATTATCAAATGAGATCATAAACATGAAGAGAAATGCAGGAGATGGAAACCAAGGCCAAAGGCCCTATAAGCCTTTCTTTAAAAGAAACCTGCCTTTCAAAGCAATTGAACCTCCCCTAGCTAACTTAAATATTGATCTAGGGAAGGTTGCGTATGATTCTTTTTGTACTTATCATGAGGAAAACCACTTCGAAAGAGAATGACCTCAATGGGTACATGCCATGAATTTGATGGCCAATCGGTTTCTAGACGAAGTCTCCCTAACTGAACAGCCAAGTAGTTCGTTTATGAATAATGCTGACCAGGAAGAGATTGACCCACCATGAGATACAGCCATGATGATATGGGATCCTGAACTGATCATGCCTTATGAAGACCTATTTGAGTCTCAGGAACAACTCACGAAAGTTTCATTTTTACAGACACGCAGTAAGGGTCTGCCTGGCTCGAAAGATACCAATGCCACCTAGGCCTCGAAAAGCAAGTTAACTCTTGATCGCCCGAAAACATCATTCGCTCTCGGTAAAAACCCTATAAGCATTCATACCTAGGAGTTTCCCAAACTAGAGTACAACGTGGTTGAATATTTGAAGAAGCTAAAGGCTAATATATCAGTTATGGAAATATGCAAGATTCCTCAGTAGAAGGACTTTCTATTACAATCTTTGAACTCAGTAGAAACCCCGACGGCGGGTAATTGTCCGGAAAGAAATCTATCTTCCACAAATCTAGTGGGAAAAACAACTGTGAACACCTATTCGGGAGAAAGAAAGGAAAATTCTTTTGTCCCACCGTTCCTCTTAACATTTGAATTCTTCAATAGAAACCTTCACAATTGTTTGGTATATTATGGAGCGTCTTCCAACGTTATGCCCTTCTCTGTTTGCAAAAAAATAAATGTCATCCCTCTCAAGAGTGATAAACATGTCATTCAACTAGACAGAACCCAGGTCAAGGTCATAGGAGAACTCAACGATGTGATGATCATAATATTGACACATCCCACTTTTGTGCAAGTGATTGATATCATTGTAGTAGATATCCCAGAGGCATATGGGTTGTTACTAAGTTGAGATTGGTTTGAAAAGCTAAACATGTACTTCAGTACAGACTAGGAACACCTTTGGCTACCACTGAAGGGATACAGGAACATGATCGGAATCAATAGGGAGAGATATCTTAAACATATGGTCATTGATCTAGAAACCCTGAACGAACCCTCATCCATAGATTTCCCCATATTGGGAAATTATTCCTGCGATTCCTACTTCGGAAAATTTGCTCCTCTCTTGTCCAACGTTCCTCTTACCCAAAAATATGAAATGGTTTTTCAAGATAAGTCATCGATACTGACAGGAGACACCCTCTTCTGTTAAAACCTTGTGTTGTATATTACGGAACAAAATACGGGAAGGCACGAGATTAACAAGGGAAGGGAAAAGAGCGATTGTCGTTCACAAATTTGGACCATCTATTTTGATGGATCTAAATCGCAAGAAGGGTCACGAGCAGGGTGCATCCTCATCGATCCTAAAGGTAAACATCATTTCTTGTCCTGTAGGCTAGAGTTTGAATGTACCAACAACACTACTGAATATGAAGCTCTAGTACAAGGATTAAAGAAAGCCATAGATTTGAATGTCAAAGAATTGTAAGTTTTTGGAGACTCTGAAATTATTGTTAGACAAGTAAGAAATATTATACATTGCAATTCTCCTCACCTAAGGAACTATCAGCAGGAGGTACATAGGTTAATAGAGCACTTTGAAGCCTTCAATATTACAGTGATCCCCAGAGAAAAGAATATTCTTGTTGACTCCTTGGCCACAGTTGCTTCTAGGTTGTCGACTCTGGAGGATTATGAAGCCTCTCGATTCACTGTGGAGATTCTCTAAAAACTGCCAGTACCTAATAACATTTCCAATTGGAAAGTCTTTGAAGGAGATGAACAGATCATAAACTTCTTGACTAACCAAGACAATTTTGAAGATCTGGCTATTGATGATGAAGTATTCCAAGAGAAATCAACAGAGACCGATCTTTGAATAGGACAACCTATGGATAAATCAAAGGCTCACACAATCCTGAAAGGGATAGCTAATCTATAAAATCGGTTTGATCTGAAAGAGAAATTTAAAGGACCTAAAAACGCAAAGACCGGTAACTCTTGTCCCCTACATGAAACTATAAATCTTGGGACCCCAGAGAACACAAAGAATGTGAATCTCGAAAAGAATATATCTAAGGAAGAAAGGAAAGTTTATCTCAAAGTGTTTAGACAATACCAGGATGTCTTCGCATGGTCCTATAGGGATCTGAAAACGTATGATACCTGCATCATTCAACACACTATCTCGTTAAAACCCGAAGTAAAATCTTTCCAACAGAAGCTCCAAAAGTATCATCCATCCATGGAACCTCTCATGTATCAGGAATTAAAGAAACTTTTAGATGCCAAGATCATTTTCCAGGTTAGGCATTCTGCCTGGGTAGCAAATCTTGTCCTGGTGAGGAAAAATTCAGGTGAAATCCACTTATGCGTAGATTTTAGGAACCTCAATAGAGCTTCAGAAAAGGAAAATTATCCAGTCCCATCAATGGAACAACTCTTGTAGACCGTATCCGGCTCGAAGATTTTCTCTCTACTAGACAGTTTCTCAGGTTATAACCAAGTTTTGGTTTCAAAGGAAGACCATTTAAAAACCACCTTCCGAACCAAGTGGGGAACCTTCGCGTATAAACACATGCCTTTCGGGTTAATTAACACAGGAGAGACCTTCCAAAGGGCCATGGACGTGTTACAGGTATGAACTAACTGAGAGGGGGGGGGGTGAATCAGTTAGTGTATATTATTAACCATTTACTCTGATTTCCAACTTTGAATTATTAATCTTAGTGGCAGTGAGTCTTTACTGTGAAATCCAGAGTTATAAACATAAAGCAGATAGTATAAAGAACAACAATCACACACAGCATTCAATCACAAGTACGAGACACAGATTTTTCAAGAGGAAACCCAACCAGGGAAAAAACCTCGTCTTCTTAATATGTTCAGCAAGCTTCAACTTCGTTACATCTCATCTTTTATGAGCACCAACTCATAGAGGCTACAACCTCTGATTACCAGCACCAACTGGCTGAGAGCACCAACTCCCACAGA
>ML791912.1:762397-780761 GCA_009831015.1 Picea engelmannii
GTTTCAGCATCTACGTTTCAACATCTGAGATTCAGCATTTGTGTTTCAGCATCTACGTTTCAACATCTGAGATTCAGCATCTGTGTTCACCATACACAATCGATTGCCATCAATGACAACCTTGATCATCTGCGTCATCTCTGATGTAGCCATATTTCCAACAGGACGTAGCTTTCCAGGGACTAATCAATAAATGTGTGGTAGAGTATCTATATGACGTAACAGTGTACACGAAGAATAGAGAAGAGCGCATTCAACACTTAACTCAGATTTTCGAAAGGTGTAGGAAATACGGTATATCCTTAAACCCTAAGAAAACTATCTTTAGTGTCGAGGAAGGTAAGTTGTTAGGTCACATTATATCTCAAGCAGGTATTCACATAGACCCAGAAATGATTAAGTCCATAGCTCAACTTCCCTTGCCCCATAACAAGAAAGCTATGCAGTCCTTTTTCGGGCAAATCAATTTTGTGAGGAAGTTCACTCCCAATTTCGCAGAAATCATCAAACCCTTACAAAATATGATTCACAAGAATGCCAAATTTAAGTGGGATTATGAGAGAAAATATTCCTTCATCAATATCAAAGCTGCTATATCCTAGGCCTCGGTGTTGCGAAGTCCCAATTTCAATAGAGACTTCTCCCTTTATACTTTTTCCTCTGACCAATCGTTGGCTGCAGTTTTGAATCAGAAGGATGACAACAACAACGAGGCCCTAGTGTCATTCATGAGCACTAATCTTCAAGGAGTTGAGCTCAACTATCATGTTATAGATAAACAGGCCTATGTGGTATATAAAGGGCATATCAATGAACTTACAAAGAAACTCAGAACAATTATAATTATAAAATCTCATAATTTGCAAAAAACTTAGATTAAAAAAAAAAAAACGGTAGATTTACATAAGAAGAGGGAACATGATACATTCAAAACACTTACAAATTTTCATCTAATTAAAGATCCTGCCAAAATCAGGATACGTACAAATAAACACCACCGACATCTTGACTAACCGGCCCGGTTACAGTGAGAAAATGAAAAACCTTACAACAAAAAAAAAGAAAAATGTCAAGCGTCACTTCATAGAATGCAAAGAAAAAGCCCGCCCTTTATGTATATCCTCCGCACGAACCTTCTCTCAGACTATTCCTCGTGCCTTGTAGTGTTTTCTTTTTTCCCCTTCCCCATCACCCTCTGTGCCTCGAGCAGCTGCACAATTGTATCTTGTGCTTCCCGAAGCTGTCTCTTGAGTCAACCCGTTCTTCCTTCACAACCCTATGGTGTCGATACCTCCTAGTTCTTTGCCGCCAACTGTCTCCGCAATTCTCTATTTTCTTGGTATATTTCGACTATGGAAAGTTGGGCCTACTCTAGCTGCTAGATGGGACTCCCAACAGGAGAACCTGGTGGAATTTACTTTCCCTTTCGTCTCCTGCTTCCTCGACTGGTAGTCCCGACAGGCTCTAGCCAGGTAGTGTGCATCGTAAACTCCTCAGCGGCCGAGTGTGAACTCAGCTTAGTTGGGAGGCGGTCTTTTTCTCTTTTTTCCTTATTTTTTCTAGGCCTTCCTCTCCTCTGCACTGTCTTCTCCTGAGAGTACATGGCCCCCAACATATGTCCTTCAGACTTATTTCTCTCCACTCCCACCTCCGCTTAAGACACTGACATTGTTTCCGAGCAAAGGCATGTACCTCCTTTTGAAGCTTTAGGGACACTGGATGCCAATAAAAAAGAATCCTAGGCACACTGGGGCTTGGACCTGGCACTCTAGATACCTCGCTAACCCCATCCCTTGTTTAAGGGGGATCCCATAGTGAAATAGCGTATTGTCTTAGACGTATGCGGATGAGTAAATAACTACAACACAGAGTTTCGCCAGAATTAGACTCGTAAGACCAGCGTTATCGATGTATAAACTCGGTTGTTGCATAGAATTCCCCACAGAGCCCCTAGAATTTATAGAGGAACGAGCGAGAAAAAAAGAACGTGCCAAAGAATACTCACGCCTTGCGACAGGATGTCTCAAATATTTAACGCATCATAGTTGCTCGACGGATGCAATCCAGAACACATGAAATGTCGTCAATCAGAGTTGCGGGGAATATATGGTATGATCATTCTGATCTCTTTAAACTCCCCAGCTTCCATTATTAACAAAAGATAGTTGACACACTTGGTGATATGGCTTCTGGAGGAACCACTCGCCTCAACCTGAGGCATTTAATGACTTCCTTATTACGGTATCTGACCTTTTGGGAGAGTACACACACACGTTCAACTCTGGCATCCTTTCCCAGCCCCAAGGATCAAGCGGCTACTGTGACAGTTCTGATGCTCATATCTACCATGCATGATTTGTCATGCTATGGTGTACTAACATAACTCATTTAAATTGAAGAGGAGTGGAGGCGTCGACAAGGACATCACAAGTCATTCAAAGGGGCGACCAGGGTCATGTAAGTATTACACGATCAAGACTAACGAGATATGTAGGTATGCATCGGTCTATTCTATTTTGTTTGTATCTTATTATGTGTTACCTGATCGCTAAACTACCTCAACCCTGATTGCAGAAAAGATCCTCCCGACTAACGAACAAAGTTTTCTCCGTGACCTCACCGAAGAACTTGAAAGAAACATCGAAGGAAAATCAATAGAGAAGTAAAGGATATCAGACTCCCCGATTTCGGCACCCTCAATAACTTCGTCGACCCGACTGACGTAGTCGATTCACATGCCAAACAATATTCACTATGGACCGAAGAGTTCATAAATATGGTCGATGCGAGACCAGGGCAAGTGAAACTATTTGCAGAACATCCAATCAGATCCCGAACCATGTTACAACAATTGAACTCCAGTCTAATAAAGTACCGGGTGCATGCAGTGGACATCAGGGGAATATATGTGGCTCCAATGGAAAAGCACAAATTTCCATGAGCCCAAACTTGCGAATAATTGTTTATCAGTTTGTTTGAATATGAAAGAAGTTTCCCTTTTCAAGAGATATATCGGGTTGACTGTTAAAGAAACTGTTAGAAGATGATGCCACGTGGCGATTTTTGTTTTGCTTAAACTGCACTTAGTCGTTAATTTCAGTTAAACTTTATATTATAAATAAAGACATCGACCCATTAGTGAAAGGGCAATGGTTTTTGTAAGAACTCTTTCTTTTTGGTTGTTAAGAATTATTTTGAAGCTGTTATGAATTGAGAAGTCCTTCTGGACCAAAGACAAGATATTTTCATCAAATGCATGTGATTGGACTTGGAGAAGAACTATTTCCTATCTTGTTTCATGAATGATGTAGTAATGAATAAGAGCAATTAATTCTTTTGTCAAGTTATCTGGTGAAATGTTTTGATGTTATTTTCTTTAATGATGAAAATGAATCATTGTGTTATTATGTGATGAATGGTTATGGTAAATGAATTATTTTTCTTGCCATTATCTTATTACATATGTGCTTTCTTTCTGATAATTAGTTTCTCAGACAGTAATTGGATGCTCACATGGTTGATTTATTAGTACTAGCCCTGTGGTATAGAAATATTGTCTGCATGTTTGAGAAAGGGGTTATCCCAAGCTCAGCCTCTTCCCCAGTAGTTAAAAATTAAACCTGTTCACTTTCAAGTTGCTTTATACTAGCTTGCATATCTCATACCAGTCCCACCCAAGAGAAAATAAAGAAGAGAATAGTCCTAACTGAAGGAAGAGCCTTCACGAGAAAACACAAAGCCCATCGATAATTTGGTCGGATCGCAAGATCTGGAGAACCATTCCATCTTTAAATGTTGCAGAGTCTAATTGGGCCTCGGTGGCGGGTTTGGTTCCTACTGTTGAATCAAGGGATTTAAGACCTATCAACACATCCTTGAGTCTTCAAACCCTCCCATATTGTCAAGGCATGTGTCTAGTCTAACCATGTCAAATTTCGATGCATACAGGCACATATTGAAGAAATTTCAACGTTGGTCCCATTCACTAGTGCTCATTGTGCAAGGTCAGTGCATGACATTTGTGGTGGTTGAATTGGAATTTCCATGACATTTCAAGAGAGTTCCAACAAAGATTCTACGGATGGAAACAACGGCATTTGACAAATATGAGATGCCCCATTATGAACATTGTTGCAAACATGGACGATCTCAAAGATTATGTGGTCAGGACATCAGACATCCTTGAGTCTTGAAACCCTCCCATACCATCAAGGCATGTGTCTATTCTAACCATGCCGAATTTCGACGCATACATGCACAGTTTGAAGAAATTTCAACTTTGGAACCAATTTTGAATTATTGGACTCTAAAAATTCTTGACCTCACAACTATGCACATTCAATAGATAGATTTGGAAAGAAAGGCTTAAATATTGGTTATCCAACCATTAGAAAAAAAGAGATTATGCGTATATGTTAAAAACCTATAAACATTCCAAGCTAAAATGGATACGCTTGGACCAAAGATGGGCATTTTGCTTAATTTGAGGCTTAAAAAAATGGTCCATGTGACATTGCTAAAAAATTCTCTAATCGTCCATGCTACAAGATAATGTAGTTGCTTAAGTCATTATATCAACCCAATTAATATTTATAATGTCCTTCATCCTCCAATAGATCTTCCAACTAACTTTGTAATCAATTTTTATTTAGGAGAAGGCCAAAATAAAGATATTTGCAAGAGGTTATTTAGGGGGTTCTAAGCATGAGCAAAGAGAAGCTTTGGAGAAGTATTTTTGCTACAAAACAAGAAGTCACATCCTTGCAAGATATTCATATTGAGAGAGGTCAAATCCTAGTGATTTCAATATGGTATCTTCCTTTGGATCTTTGCTAGCATCCATTTCCACATTTGAATAAAAGGTATTAAATCTAATTATAATTTTCAAGAACTTATAGTTTGTCTTATCTATAGATTCTCCCAATTATAATTTACAAACATTTAGTTTTTCTATGTGTAAATTTTTAAGCCCATACAAACCACAATCACACTTCAAAACCTATTATCGTTGAGCATTCCAACAACAATACCAAGCACCTCATATGTTTTGACCAAACTAAAATATTAGCCGAAATTGAACACTATTTGACTAGGATCATTAGAGAAGCTATTGAAATTGAGAAGTTATTTTCTTTTTACATTTTTACTCCATATTTAACCTTCCTCACCCTCTTTCCTTCATTCAAATTTATTCATTTGTACCCTCTTTTTTTCGTTCTCCTATTGATTCCTCTATGGTTTGTTAGTTGCTTTCCTCACTTGATGTCATTTCCTTGTTTCTTTTCTTCCCCTTCTCCTTTTTCCTTTCCTTATATTTGTGGACGAAATTATACATTTGTCGATAGTTAACTTTATTTATTTTTACTTTAATTATTCTGCATTGATCCCTTTGAATTAAAATTATTATTAACCATTTCTAACCTTAATTTTAGTATCATTATTATTCTCTTACTATTATTTTTAGTTCTTAAGATTGTACCTAGCAAGTGTAGAAGTATGCAACATGTATGAGTCCAATGTCTTTCTAGCACATAATCAAAATCAATCGAAATCAAAACATTGTTAATTATTCCTATTGAATTTTAAAACTAATGGCCAAATACAAACTTGATATGCATTCCTTCAACAAAGATCCATTTAGTTCTTTCATAAACTTCATAAAATTTAATCTTGATAAACAAGGTATGTTGAGTGGTTTCTTGAGTGGTTTCTTGAGTGGTTTCTTGAGCATAGTCCATTCTCTAACTTAAATATTTTCATGAATACATATTTTGATACATCCATAATTATGTATCTTCAATTGTTATAAGAATGGTTAGATTAAAATAGAAAAGCTTTAGTGATAATTTAATAAGATGTCATGGAAAAAAAAGATGTCACCTACTAAAATTGAAAGGACCCCTATTGTCTTAGGAATGCTTTAAATAAAACTTGTTAATAAATTCTAAAATGGTCCTTGTCAATAATCCCCATGACCACACTTTTTGCAAAACTCCTACTTGGTGTACAAAACCTCCTAATGGCACTCGTATTTGAAGCACAAACCAAATATCCCCTCTAAATGGCTTGTGTTGCGATTCAAGGACTYATTCATGGATCATGAGCCTTAAAAGATTCATTTAGGTACTAATACCCTTTATTTTCTCCCATGACCATGGTTAAGGTCTTGAGACCCATCCCTTATGCCTAAAACTTTCTAAGGATGCTAATATATCATTCATAGGATAAATATTCTATCTAGAGGGTTTATGTGATGGTTTGAGGTTTCATTAATGAATTATGATCCTAGAAGATTATCATAGGTACTATGGCCCTTATTTTCCTATGTCAATGATAATCAAGGCCATGAGACCCATTCCAGGTACACAAAAACTCTCAATAATGTCTATATCCCAGAATGAGGCTAATGATTTTGGTTTGTGTGGTGGTTTAAGGCCTACTTCAGGGATTAGTGATCTATAAGCTTCACTTTGGGCCGATAGCCCAAGACCCATCCCTTATGTGCAAATACCCATCCATGATGAATAAGACCCCTTAAACTCATATGTATGCGATATGGATCATAGGAGAAAAATCTCCTCTAGTTACTCCTAGATGTTAGGGGGTAACAAGCTAGAAACACTAATGCTGGAAAATAAAAAGAGAAGTATGGAATCAAATCGCTTGTAATTCATTGTTGTAGGTGTTGAAGTTAGTTGGGTTGAATAAAATATGTTGAATCTACTTGTGTTGAATAAAATATTTCTGATGGATCTCCAAGAGTAATCCATGTCTGGACACATGTAGCTCAACTTTCTCGTTAGACGAGATTTGAATGTGATCTCTAATATGTGTGTGTGTGATCTCCAATGTGTGTGTGTGTCTGAGAGAGAGAGAGAGATCTCCAATATATATATAGATATAATCAAACAAACACTAGATCTACTACCATAAAATATATATCAATGATAAATCTAAGTATAGATATCGTAGTACACTCAAAGGGGATGATGTCTCCCTTGTGATTTAGGGTAGGGGAAGAAATAGAAGGATAAAAGAGTTAGGTTCTCTAAAAAGGTTCAGAAGAGGTCCACACTTTATAAAAAAGGTGGATGAGAGGAAGGGAGAGGGGTCATTAAGGTGAATCACTCATCACAATGATGGTGCCCTATAGAGGTCTAGGTCTCTAAGTTTTGAGACGTTATGTTAAGGTGGCCTATGAGGTAAGAGTGGGTCTAAGGGGAATCGGGAGTTACATCACCCAATGCTTGTGTCAGAGGGAGTGACTTGATGGTTTTTTATGTTCACCTAGGTTCAAGAGGAGGAGTAATTTTAGTATGTTGAGGAAGGATATCTTGTCTTAAAGAAGTGTTGAGTTGAGATGCATCATCATTTTTAGGAGAAGTGCATTGTCAAGTCGAAGTAACTTGGACCAAGGGAGATCATGAGCCTTGTTGGGAAGAAGAAGAGTTCTTATGTCGAAGGACTTGACATTCATTCAAGTTGTGAGTGTTGAGATTATGATAATTGCACAATTTGTTTGATTTAGGGAAAAGGTTAGCATCCATGCTTAAGTGATTAGTTCTAGGAGAACTTGTATGAGGAGGGGGAGACCTATATGTATTACACTGCTTGGGTGGAGGTGCATTAGGTTCTAATGGAGAAAGGATTTGAGGTAAGGTTGGAGGTCTGGCATGGGGAACACATTGAGGAGGGAAGGGTTTCCTAAGAGAGTATTTAAGTTTTACAAATTATCTAAGGATTTACTCTTCAAGTTGTCACATGTAGGGCATGCGTTCATCACACATCCTACATGAGGTGGAAGGTTGCATGTTTAATTGTTTTGAAGAAGAGGGTGTATTTTTATGATACCCTTTGGCTAGGGGTAGAAGGGATATGAGCCATTTTGGAAGGAAGTGGTGAGTATCCTCCATAGTTAACTTGGATAATGTAGTAATAAGGGGAATTAGGATCCCTATGTTATAAGGATGGGTAGGAATTGTTTTATGATTTCTTAGACAATTACTAGGAGGCATGTTAATGGCATTCATTTGAATGAGGTGAGAGAGTTTGTACATGTTTTGAGGGGAGAGTTGGTCGATACTAAGATCAATTGAGATAGGGAATAAAACAATGGAGGAAGGACAAGAAGAGGACTCCATAGTCACAAGAGACAAGGGGAAATAAATAAGAGAGAAGGGAGGAACCTCCCTTAAAGTTGTAGGGTTGAATCATCCAAGGTATGAATATGACTATGCCAATGAAGATGCCTTAAGATGAATCAACAAGTCTTCAAATTTGGATCCAAGTCCATCATTATAAGTCCTTGTAAAAGTGTTGGAGATGATAGGTGCAAGCAACCAAAATCATGGAAGAAATTCATGTTCTTGAGTACACAAATCAGTGAACCATGGGGGACATTCCATTTTTTTTAACTCGTTACCTTAAAACCCCTATAACACCCATAACCCCTATGACCCATATCCATTGAACTCTATAATTTGAAACACAACCCCTATAAACACTATTATTCTAATCCATAACTTATAAAACCATTAACTCCTAACCTCTAAACCATCTAATCCCTAACCTCAATGCTAATCCCTAACCCATATAACCCATATAATTCCTTAACCCCAACCTACATATAATTTATATTAATTTTAATTTATATTAATTATATTTATAATTTATATATTTATATTATATTTTTTTATAATTAATATAATATATATTAAAACAACAAAATAAAATATATATTAAAAATAACAAAATAAATTTTAAAATAAAATATATCAAACCAAACCCACGCCTAGCCTACAGTGCGAGCAACAACAGAGTGCGAGACAGAGACATGGGATACCCTAGCGGATACACTAGAGGCCGATACACAATGCGAGCAATACACTATAGTATACACTAGAGGATACACAATGCAAGCAATACCATAGTAGATACACTAGAGGATACACAGTACGAGCGATAGAGTTGTGGGATACACTAGTGGATACATTAGAGGATACAGTAGCTATCCTACAGTGCGAGTGACAGAGTTGGATACCCTGGCTATCCCACTGTGCAAGTGAAAGAGGAGACCCTAGCAATACACGACATGAGCAATGCCTCCAAAATCGGTAATTTTTCCTCCAATGTCAACTTGATTATATAAGGTTGCATTTGAACTGTTTGATGAAACAGGTGAATGAAATTATCTACATGAATGAGAAAAATATTATCATTGATTTGTTTGTATGATTGTGTTAAGGATTATACCATGATCTGGAACCCTTATCCATTACCATCCTTTGGGGTATTCTTGGTATGGTGATACATGTTCAAGTAAGGGGACAGACTAATTAAAGTTGTAACGCAAAACACTTACAATTTGTACCAAGCAACCAACCTGTAGGAGGTACCTATTTTACTAATTCATTTGTTGCATATCAAAGGTTCTGTATTGTTGGAGTTTATTTCAGCCTCGTACCCTATTGGTTTACCTCTTGTTTGAGCTAGAAGGAAATCTACAAGTTAATGATCCCATGGGAATTGGTTTACCCCTTTTCAACACCCCTTTTCAAAATTGGTCTATTTCATCTAAATATTATGATAAAGAGAATAAAACCCAAGGGGAAGAATAATCTCTTATCTAATCAATATTAACAATGAAGACCAAGGCCCTACAAGAATGGGTCCTTATGGGAGAAATCTTCACCAACAAGATCAACTATAGCTTCACAAACGTACTCAATACCCTTGATAGGATTCCTAAAATGGATAGACAAAGAAATGAATCAAATAGAGGAGAGAAATTACCCCAAACTAACAAAGGAAGAAGGAGAGGATTTACCCTTCAATGGATTGATCTTGGTAGTTTGTAGAATACTTGAGCATTCACAATCAATATTTATGCACCAAATAGAAACCAATATAGAAGAGCTTCAAGAATTGACACCAATGTCCATAAAGAAAGAACCCTTATACATCCACATTCTCCAACAAAGATATGTCAATTAAGCTCCAAGGAGTGGAAGCTCCAAAAATAAAATGATGACTACAAATGAGGAATGGATACTCCTTATATAGAGTCTAGCTCAACTCCCTTTACAATAGAATAATAATATCTAGTGTGAAATCCTTAGATTTATCCTAGGGAGGTGTGAAGAATTATTTCATCCAACTAACTAATATTTTTTGTAAAATAAATAGGTGGTCAAGCCACATGTACAATACTCCAATAAAAATAGGCTTAAGAGAGTGGGATGCCTCCATCAAAGAGGCAACAAGATGAGTCAAAGGTGCGACATGTAGCCTCCAAAATCCTCCAAGTGGATAGATCCACAACCAACTCCTCAAAGTAGGCAATGAAAACCTCTTATTTATCCTCCAAGGTGGACACGTAGCTCCCCAAAGTGAAAAATACCAACAAGTAATGAGTAGAAGCCTTCAAGAGTGGACACATTCCCTAAATTAAGCTCCAATGGTTATGTGTGAGGTATCCAATGTGTAACCTCATTCTCAAATAATGTCAATCATATACTCAAGTCAACGGAAGTCCAAGAAGGTCCATATGTGCTAAATATAATCCCCAATGGCTACGTAATGCATCCTCCAAGGAGGTCAGCCATCAAACTATGTGACACATGCCTCCAAATGTGCAAACAAGTTGACCACTCCAATATTTGTGATGTGGCATGACATGAGAGGTCCATGTGCATGAAGAATATCCCCAAACTGCCTATGCCATTCTGACCAATGCCTTGAGAGTTGTAATATTGCATCAATAGTTGTGAACGAACTCAAGAGTTGTGAATTGTTGTCACAGGGGTTGACCTGGGGTTCAACGCTTCAATAGTGCACCAAAAAAACCCTAACTATTGGCCCTTTCGGCAACACCTGTGAAGCAGATGAAGTCTCACTTGAGGTAGAGGCAGGGGTGGTTGCAGGACTCAAGTGTCTACAACCTAGTTGGGACACAGATCTGTGATTACAACACTTCATAGAGCACTTAGCATTCATCATTCATTAATATTCACTTCGCAGGAGAAAACCTTAATTACAGAACAACGCAGTATTCACAATATCTAATACAACCAAGCACTTGGCATTTAGAAATAGATCAAATATAGAATCCATTCCCATTACTAAGCACTAATCTACTATTATATCAGGTGCATCTAACATATATCACTGCACTAAGCATAAATCACTTCAATAACATAACAACTATAATTCACAAAGAAACCACAACACAGGATATACATGGTTTACCCCAATGTGGGGCTACGTCCACCAACTCTTCTCTTCTTTATGGTCTTCTGTCAATATTCTATAAGCACAGAGCCACATGAACCCACTCCGCATAGGACAGGAGATCTGTGTGCACCTCGCCAGACCCTCCTTCCATGAGCTAGGTTACAACACAAAGCCTCCCTACAGTCCACACACAGGATTCTTACAATCACTTGCACTTAGTCTCTACAAGGTCTCAACACATAGTATGCACAAAGCATTTGGACTTATCTCACTGGCCAGATTACACACACATGTCTCTTTTCTACTTACATCACCTAGATTTCTATTTATACATTACAAAAGGGCCTAAACATGGGTAAACCCATGGGCTGACATCCCCATGCCCGTTACATAAACCCTAAACCCAAAACTTCCCTAAAAAGGGGCCGAGATCCCATGATCTCTTCTTTTCCTTGTGCTCCACCTTTAACCAGCCTATCGAAGTCCCAAAAATGGTCAAACTTGACCAAGGTTCTCCAAAACTTGGTCAAGGGCCAATAGGCCCCCAACACTCACCTGTGACTCGTCCCGAGTCACTTTGAACTGGGTAACTCTGCCTCAAATGCCTCGATATTGGCTCAAGCTTCCTCGACCTGTTACTTCACCAGAGCCTCCTGCTCAGCAAAATATTGAATAACCTTCTCTGTCAAAAGTCCCTCCAAGCGTTGTTCCACTGTGGTGACCACTTGTTCCAGTTTTTCACCTCATCCTTCAATCTCCTCAAAATGTATGCAAGCTACATCCTACACTGGTTGGAGTCGCTAAGTCACTTCCATGACCTTACTATGTATGGCATAGACTTGTTGTTGAATTGTGCATTGTTCCTGGGATCATTTCATCCTCTTGATCGCTAATAGTGGCTTCAACTGCGCTTGCACCATTGTTGCTTGTTACTTGGCCTCCTGAAGTTGTGACTCCAGTGTCCTTAGTTCAGGTTCCTCTACAAGGTGCTCGTAAGTCTGGGCACTTCGACTACTGAGCTATTTACATTCTAAGGCTAATGCCTTGATTCTCTGGACTGCACTCCGGGCAGTTTCTTCTCTCTGTTCTCGCACTTCCTGCGGAGTGCTTGGCACTACTTGAAACTCCATTTTTGCTACCCTCTGTTGGAGCTGTTGAATGGCTTCAACAATCTTCCATACTTGGGTTTCCACTGGGTCTTCTTCCATCTGTTCTAAGAACGTCACAGAGTGAATTACTCTAGTGACTACTTCTTTAACTCCAATCTGCTCTGCGAGCAGTTGTTCCTTCTCCTTCTGGATCTGCACTCTATCCTCTGCAAACTTGGCTTGGATGTCATCTTTTTCCTGCCGCACAACCCGAAGTTTCTCTATGGATTCCTATTTTTCTTTCTTTAAGTCCTCTGTGGCCTACTCTTTTTCCTCCTGAACGTGATGAAGGCGAGCTTTGGTCACATCTGCTATTCGACGTAGCTAGGTAGGCTCATCTCCCAACTCTATTCCTTCTGATGACGGGGGCACATTAGACATTGTGCAGCTAAAGTAGAGAGCTTGATGTACCTCTTTTAGTTCTTCTTCAATTCTATCATACATGGTCTCTTTTTTGGCTTCACTGCACTGTAAGATCTCTTCTGAGGTAGCTGAGAAAATGATGATGATGAGATCTATATCATCCATCGTGAGCACAGTCTGCATTTGTGGTTTACTAGCTTTGGACTTCTTCCGCGATGTAGGTTTCATGGGGGAAACCTTTATTTTCTTGGAGGTCTCAGCTTCATCAAGAGGATCCCTAGGAAATGTTACTTCTCCTTATTTCTACTTGTCTTCTTCTCCTTTGTTCTCTTCTTTATCTACTTCGTCATCACCTCCCCCTCTAGGTGAGTCTGAAGCAGTATCTTCTGATGTGTTGTTTGGCTCCTGTACCTCTTCCTTTTTCTTCCTTATGCTACTATTGGGTGCATCATACTCTTCGCGAGTAACCACATGACTTTCGATGAGGTTGGGGTTGGACAGTTATGCATGGTCGATTGGTATAAGGAGCTCTGCAAGCCACTCCTTAGTTATTTCTTCCATGTCCTCCTCAGTGAGATTATAATAAGATTGGAGCTCTTCTTTATGTTCATCTTCGTGCACAGTGATATAAATAAAATGTCTATCTGTGCGAAACTTCACAAATGGCCTGAACCTATGTAGGGTGTTCGGCATCATACGAGGGAAACAATCGATAGCCATCTTCAACTGTAGGTAGTAGGTGTGGAACATCACATTTGATTTCCATTGTTTCGCCATGTCGCTCAAATACCAAAGTGCGGTGAACTTCGTAGCCAAGGGTTCGGATGGCTCAATCTCAGGGAAGGTCACTCCTTCCAGCATCTCCCAGGAAATGAAGGTGGTGAGGATCAGTCACCAACTAAAATGAAACTCATAGCCATGATCCTGAGCTTCGTGACAGTTTTGTTCTAACTGGTTGACGAGGTAACTCACCCAGTTCATATTTAGTCCTTCAATGAATTTTCTCACGAGGTCAACAATGAACCCCATGACCTGCGTGGGTATTTTCTTCCTTAATAGCTTACCAGTGATCAACTGGAAGGCTAGGTACATTGTGCCATTCTGAATGGAGGCTACCTTGTAGCCTCGCTTCCCCTTCTCCACATCGCCATAGGTGTCTTTAATTTTCTATGCCAAGGCACGATCTGCAACCTTCCCTGGATAAAATTATTGTGGGTCTGGTCCTTGCATGCTTAATCTAGTGATCCGATGGATTGTCACCGAATCTACAGTCATGTGCCTATCCAGCCACAAATAACCTCCATGGAAGCAAGACAACAGGAGTTTAACGCATGCGTTAACCTCCTGATGCCTTCCAAAGTGTGGTATCTTCATCACATTCAGGATAGTGAACCTCGCGATGTCCATAGTCCAGGGCTGGGGGATGATCTTCGACTTCTTCCCCTTTGTCTTGGTCAAATACTTATGTGGGGTGGGCATGCCATAGCTCTTGCGATCTCCCAAGTTGAATTCATTGATCTTCAATGTCATGATCTTTCCTAACTGTGGTCCTAGTGCGCGTATCCCCTTCGAGAGGTACACAGTGATCAAGGTGTAGTCGAAGTCCCTCGAGACACTGTCATGGCTCACCGCACCAGCCATAGGTGGGATATACTCGGTCAGGATAGATGGTATGAGCTTTGCGTTCACCAAGTCATCACGATTCTTGATTCGTTTCTCTATCACAGCTCAAGATGGTCCAAATCCATGAGCAGTCGACAGGGATGCTTGCACTCCTCTTGTCGACGAGGCTTGGACTCCTACAAACATGACCTTCTCATCCATGAGGTCTATGAGAATCTCTTCGATGGATTTCTCTATTGTGATGAGTCACCCAAAACGAACACTCGATATCGGTTCAGTGATCAAATACTCATTGTAACAAAACGGGTGGCAAAGTCTCAATAGGCACAGCATGAAAGAAACTAGTTCTCTATGGGCTCGAATAATCACTTTTTGCAAAATTGTTCTCAGTGCAACATTCAACGGGATAAATAGCTAACATCGTAACAGATTCCTCCAACGAGTAGGAACACCTTAATCAATGAAATTCCATCTGTTATGGTACAGTCCCAATAGTCTAATGGTGATCTTTCTTTCCATAACTGTGGTTTGAGCCGTTCTGGAGCATCAGGCTAACGGTCGGGATGCCTCCAACGGTCATATTGCTTCGCCATGGAGAAGTGTCAATCTTCGTTTTTCTTCTATTCCAATGAAATTCAAGTGTTGCAAACCTCCCTTCTGCGAAGTTCTCTCTGGAACTTCCTACAATTTCTCTAACTTTGCTTTCTTCTTACTGATCTTTCTGGATTTCTTTCCTGTGATTTGAGTCACTGGGCTCCTCTTTCCATTTTTATTCTTATCTCCTCTTGGTATAGTAACTTCTCATTGTTGCAGGTCGTTCAAGGGTTCTGAGAGTAATACTTCTTCTTTTTCTAGAGTAGGTGCTCTACTCTCTTGTATAGACAGGTGTTTCAAGTCTTCATGTGTTCTTTCAACTTCGACGTCCAGATCTCTGGTCCTCAAAAGCTTTGACTGGTCCTCTCGTTCTTCTAGTAAGTGCACTATTCTCCTAGCAATGAAATCCCTTAGTTCTTTCTTTTTCTTTTTTAGATCCTCCTCTTCTTTTTTCCTTTGTATATGATCTTTCTCAATCCAGGTTTTTCCTAGAAAAATAGTAAATGGGGCGTTGTTCTCAACAAATTTAATGACCTCAAATTCTTCCTCTATCAAAGTTCCATGAGAACTCATAGATGTTTGGGTAAGTCTTCCACATAGGGTTATCATATTTCCTCTAAATAATCTTATTCCTCCCAATGAAGGAACCATAGCAGGCTTTCCCAAAATTTCCCAAGTTATTTATGTCATGATATTCACCTGGGTTTCCTCATCCAGAATACAGTCTATGTCGAATTCTCCTATTCTTGTTTCTATGCACTCCTTCTCGTTTAAGATCTCTGATAAGTTGATATCTTTGTGATCATTTAGGGTTTCTTTCATCTGTAATAATAGAGTCTTTGATTCTTTCTGGAGTTCTACCATATTCTTAGTTTCTTGGTCTGTCTCATGGTTTTCTTGTCTCATATTCATCTTTTCAACTTTATCAATCATTATAGAGCAATCCAAAACTTCATGGTCCATAGATTTACAACAAAGACAACTAGGACCTCTACCAGGGAAATCCTTAGCAAGATGTCCCGGTCTTCTGCAACTATAACAAAGAGTTAATCCTCTCTTTCTTTTAAATGACCCCCAACCTTTCTTGTACTGCGCACTGGGATCATAGTAACTAACCTGCAAAAAATTATTTCTAGGATCCTACATCCATTTGTTAGTCCAAACATTCTTTCTATGCATTGGAATAACATATCTTTCACTATTCTTATCAGATCTACTCATATCAAATCTTCTTTCTTCTAGTTGTGCCCTAGTTTGCAGACTAGGACAAAATCTATTAGACACACCTAGATCCATTCTTTTGAAACAAAAATTTTCACTTATCTTACCTTTCTCAAAGCACAAAGCTTTAAGATCTTACCTCTTTTCTTCATATCTGATTCCTTTCTTAACACAGAGCTTCGCAGTCAAGTAGAATATTGCACACTAAAGCAACAAATCTACACACAGAGATTTCTTTTCTTCCATCCCAGAAATCACAGTTTCAGGTCCCGACAACAAAACTATTTGTCGGCACAGGGGCTGACCGAGGGTTCAACACTTCAACAGTGCACCAACAAAACCCTAACTATCATCCCTTTTGAAAACACCTGCGAAGTAGATGAAGTCTCACCCAAGGTAAAGGCATGGGTGGTTGCAGGACTCAAGTGTCTACAACCTAGCTGGACACATATCTGTGATTACAACACTTAACAGAGCACTTAGCAGTTAGCATTCATTAATATTCACTTCGCAGGGGAAAACCCTAATTATAGAACAACGCAGTATTCATAAGATCTAATAAATCCAAGAACTTAGCATATAGAAATAGATCAGATCTAGCATTCATTCCCATTACTAAGCACTAAGATAATATTATATCAAGTGCATCTAACATATATCACTGCACTAAGCATAAATCACTTTAATAACATAACAACTATAATGCACAAAGAAACCACAACACAAGATATACGTGGTTCACCCTAGTGTGGGGCTACGTACACCAACTCTTCTCTTCTTTATTGTTTTCTGTCAAAATTCTATAAGCACAGAACCACAAGAACCCACTCTGCATAGGACAGGAGATCTGCGCACACCTCTCCAGACCCTCCTTCCCCAAGCTAGGTTACAGCACAAAGCCTCCCTACAGTCTACACATAGGCTTCTTAAAATCACTTGCACATAGTCTCTACAAGGTCTCAACACACAGTATGCACAAAGCATTTGCACTTATCTCACTAGCCAGATTACACACATAGGTCTCTTTTCTACTTACATTGCCTAGATTTCTATTTATACATTACAAAAGGGCCTAAACATGGGTAAACCAATGGGCCCACATCCCCATACCCGTTACATAAACCCTAAATCCAAAAATTCCCTAAAAGGGGACTGAGATCCCGCGATCTCTGCTTCGCCTTGCGCTCCTCCTTCAGCCAACCTGTCGAAGTCCCAAAAATGGTCAAACATGACCAAGGTTCTCCAAAACTTGGTCAAGCGCCAACATGAAGATACCGTTGGAGTTGTGAAAATTACAAATTTCATAATGAATCCCATGCAATGTCCACTTAGCCGCAATTTCCATTCACCATTAATCCGACCAATATGTAATCGTGACCTTTGAATAAGGGCTTGTCCCATTTGTCCTTTTTGTATGGAGTGAGTCAAGGTAATTAAAAAAATTGTCCTTTTTTGGATGGAGTGAGTCAAGGTAATGGACAACAACAACAACAACAACATTACTTATCCCATTGTCAATAACTTGCACCCATGCCTTAGCCTTTACAATTTTGTAGCCATCAATGGGTTACGAATCAATAACAACTCTCGTATTTGTTACTTAACAATATACTTTACTCTCAATTGCTCGCTCCCTTTTGCCATGTATAGGCCACCTTTACCTTTCTATTGTTTCTTCTCCTTGGGTTGAAGAATCACATCCTCCACTTTAGCCACCTTAGTTTCCTCTTCCCTACTCGTGACCTCCATTGGTATTATCAGTGTTATTAGGGTCCACATAAGTGTTCAACATAGGCATTGTAGTCTAGTATTGGCATATTCATGTATTTTAAATAATATTCATATTTCAGATGAGGGTAGTATTTTCAGTGAGTTAAAGTTCCACCTTTCGTGTTCATTTTTTTCACAAATGCCATGATTTGGGTTGTCTTTCAATTGTCCAAAAACTCTTAGGGTAAAGTTACATGATAAAAATTCCCAACATAGAAGTGGAATCCTAATTTTTTGCATAGTTCCTATCAAATTTGTTAAGTACCTGAATAGATCTAAAAATGTAATCACCAAAAATATTGAATACACAATAGATCCACCAAGCAAGATAGAAGAAACCACACTTTATTATTACCAAACCCTTGAGGTAGGGCAACACCATACAATGGATCCTATTATGGAAGGGATCCTCT
>ML791913.1:13489-25449 GCA_009831015.1 Picea engelmannii
ACGACTGAAATTTTGTATTTGTACATGGTCTTGTCACATATATAGAGATATTTTCGTGATTCGTCTTCTTGGAGGAGCCTTTGATAGGTGCGAGGAATCGATTGCCTTGGCTGTTGGGCCTTGGCTGTCGTGGGTAGAGGAAGTGATCCACCATTTTTCTACAACGCACCAGCGTTTCGCACCGTGGACACTTGTTATTGTACTTAAATGGAGCAGGACATTCCAAAACTGCCATAATCAAAATCAATTGTTAATTATATAACGTGTCAATCTAGTGGCTACTTTTTACATTCATTAAGCAATATTAAACACAATATTATTAAACGCAATATTATTTAAAAACAATATTATTTAAATGCAGGCCACATTAAATGCAGGCCACATTATTTAAACGCAGGCCACACCTGTATTATTTAAAAGAAATATTATTTAAACACAGGCCACATTATTTAAACGTAGGCCACACCTGTAATTATACGAAAACCTACTCCAATTTTCCACACGGCCATAAGCATCCGCCGTGGTAAAAAAATGACGGCGCACTGTAAAACGTTTTAATTCGCATCCAATTCAACAGAAATGAAATGGCATCAATTTACATCCATGCGTTGATACTCATCTGTCCAGTTTCTTAATCACTATTGTTATTTGTTAATCACTGAACGTGGCAATCTGGTGATGAGCAAGTAAATTTTTAATTTGATTTAGTAAATGTGAAAAAGTAATCACATAAACGGACGTCTTTATAAATGCGCGGAAGTTAATTTATCAAAATCTCATCCATTTATTAGAGAGGACGACGAAGAATATGCCAAAATCTTCAATTGCCAACCCTACGATTGAAATTTTTGATTAAAAGGTTGATTAATCCACCGATTCCAATAGGGGGGACGCCTATCGACGTAAATATATAACTACTATAACTACTAGTATTAATATATATTGAATATTAATATATATTGAATGAAAAAATTTACACTTTAATATAATATTAACCTGTACTATGAATGATCTTGGTTATTATTAATCTTTACCTGCAAAGTAACCTGTCCATTGTTGACATACCCTAAAGAAAGACATTTTAAGTATGAAATATACCTACTGTCGAGAGTAATATCCCTACAAACTAAAGTATGAAATGTATAATAAACAAAATTTAAAATAAAATTGAAATCTATAAAGAAAACTTAATAAGAGTGATAAATACATGATTATAGGATAATTAGAGGATAATTAGAGGAGTTTTATTTTGGATATTTTGTTTTTATCTTTGATATTCACAGACCTTTTAATATAGTAGTTAAATTTTTTAAAATAGAGTAGCAACTAAACCTTGAAAAATTTAGAAGTTATTTTCATTTATAGTTATAGAGTTTTCAATATAGTAATAAACATTGTTTCATAAAGTTTTATTTTATTTATTTTAAAAGTGATATTAAAGTTAATTTTCCAAATTATAGTATTGAGAAAATAATTATTGGGGATGGAAACTTTATTATGAGTTTGAAAACAATTTTAAATCACTTGATCTTTGGAGTTGGGATAAGAAGAAAATCTTCTTTGAGACTCTTGTTACACCTGTTATTCTTTATGGATGTGAAGTGTGGAGTTGTAGTATCTCTCGTGAATCATGGAGAAAGATAGAGCAAATACAAAAGAATTTTATAACCTATAATCTCAAAATTAAAGGAAATACTTCCTATCCCATCCTCCTCTTAGAAACAAGCCTCTTCCCCATGAGAGCATGGATATGACTAGATACCTAATGTATAAGAACAAGCTAAACAACATGGAAAACAAGAGGCTTCCTAAAATTGCTTCAAAATCAAGTCATAACCACCATTGACTCAAGCGACAATGGCATAAAGATGCCTGGTCTTGGATAAACTATTAGGGAATTATGGAAGACACCATTTTGCAGAATAAAGATACTATTAAAAAAAACGCCAAATCAAAAATTAAGGAGAAAATGTGGTGTAATAAAGAGTTAGACGAAAAAAGAAAATTAAGGTATTATAAGGATGTAATCAACCCTAATCTAGAAGATCAAAATTATCTATCTTTTTTTCCAAGTGTAAAGAAAAAAATAAGCATTGCTAAAATAAGAACAAATTCTCACGAGCTCCATAGTGAAATTGAGCATTGGTCAATTCCTAAAACGACATGGGATAAAAGAGTGTGTCACCTTTGTGACACTAAGAAGGTTGAAGATAAAAAACACTTTCTCTTAGATTTTCCAGCCTATACCCATATTAGATCTCATTCTCAAAATATTTGTCACACTAGCAACCTTCCTAACCTATTAACTCAAGAAAAGTATGGTGATCTTGGAAAGCTTCTCTTAATGCTTTTCAAGCACAGAAACAAAATTCTACAGAATCGCAAGTAATCACTTACCCTCTTAAGCTCTGATAGACCAATTCGGTCTAAGTGGACGTTAATCATCATCATCATAAAATACATATGATTAATTATTTTTTAGCTAAGCTGTATGGGATTATTTTGAAAAAAAAAAATAGTTTATAGTTAAATCGTTATAAAAAAATAGCAAAAGGTCAATATGGTTTTAAAAGCCATCATTCCCCTATAAACAATGTAATTAGAGGATTTTGAAATAATAAAATCAATCTCATTTGTTTCTTCCTTAACTTTAGCGAAACTTTTGAGACAATGACCATAAATAATCTACGGAAAAGATTAGAAGATGTAAAGGTTCCTTTTGAGATGAGTGTTGCACTGACAAGGTTGTACTAGAAAGTAGTTTCTAAGTTTAGGGATAATGATTGTTGGTCAAAAGAAATTAATTGTGATATAGGGGTTTTAAGTAAGATTGTCCTTTGTCTCTTTCCTTTTTTGGCATTTATATTGACAAGTTAAAGGCATGTTTGGAAGAAGTAATTGAGTTGACACTACTTTGGTTGGGATATCATGACCCAAACAATATTGTTATTTATGCAAGGATACCCTCTAATATTGACAAGCAACTAAGAATCATCAAATACTTTTTTCCTAGCTTCGGTATGTCGATAAAAACTAAGACAAAGATTATGATCATCATATCCAAGTTATCTTATTTGGTAAGGTTATGATCATCATATCCAAGTTATGATTGACAAAGGTTTTCCTATTTGATACACTTATTATTCCAGTTATCTTATATGGTTGTGAGTTTTGTGGTTGCAGCATTTCTAGAGAAACTGAGAGAAAAATCATGTGAATCAAAAAGTGTTTTCATTTACAATCTTAAAATTAAAAGAAATACACCCTATCCAATTCTCCTCTTAAGGGCTATATTTTCACCCAATGAGAACAAAGATATGTAACGTCCCTCACACAAAGTTGATGGTAAAAAAATGGCAATGGGGTGCCTAAGAATGCACTCGCACAAGGAAGTGCATTTGTTCCTTTTCATATAGCTTCAAGCCCCTACAAACCACCACATAGCTTGCCAACTAGAAACATAGTTACCAACTTAATGAGAACTGTGACCTTAAAACGAGAACTCTAGCCCTTAAAACCCATATTTTTGCATAAAAAACATGAAAATCAACCCCCAAATAAAAAAGTGGTGCTACCGGTAACACCATTTTTTGTAGCCGGGTCAAAATTACAACTTTTTTCAAGCATGGGCTTAAATGATCAAATGGATTCTCAAACAAACTTTAAAATCAACCCCCAAATCAAAAAGTGGTGCTATCGGTAGCACTATTTTTTGTGTCTGAGTTAAAATTACAACTTTTTTCAAGCATGGGCTTGAAGGATAAAATGGTTGCTAAAAAAAATCTAAAATCAACCCCCAAATCAAAACGTGGTGCTACCAATAGCACCAGTTTTTTTGATGGTCAAAATTACAACTTTTTTCAAACATGGCCTTAAAACATAAAATAGTTGCTTAGAAAAACCTTAAAATCAACACCTAAATAAAAACACGACGCTACCTAAAAAAAATGTTTTTTTCTAAAAGTTAAAATTACAGCTAATTGCGACCTAATTCAAAATGTGGCCTTGACAACAAATCCCTACACAAATAAAAAACCCAAAATTGGATCCTAAACGGTCACTTGAAAATTTATTTACTAACTTTTATTTTTATTTTTTTCTTAAATTTACATTAAAAAATAAATAAAGAGAAAAGAGAAAATATTCACAGCTATATATTTTTTAATGAAGACAAAAACACATTTAAAAAAATATACTCAAAATCTAAATTTAAAAAGAAAAAACAACAAAACTTAACAAAATGGTGAAAACCAAAGAAAACCTAAAAATAAATGAAAAAATAAATAAATTTGGCCGATAAACAATAATTTAAAACAAAAATAAGTTTTTTTTGTTAAAAAAAAACAAAAAATGTCTTCAAACTTAAAAAAAAAAAGATTACTTTACACATTTTGGAAACTTTTCAAGCTCTTGACAACAAGCTAGGGTTTGATAATCGCAGACACAGAGGAGCACACCATGGTTACCAAAGGGGGCGGAAATGGAACCCCCTCTTACAAGTAGGTAGTGGTGGACAGGGGAAAAGACCCACGTAGCGGTGGTCTCAAGGAACCAGTGACGAATGTATCGGGATCAGGATTGGAAAAGAATCAGGAAAGCGACCAGGAAGAAAGGAATTGCATGGGGGAAGAAGGCAAAAAAACCCATAATGATACGTAGAAACCAGCGAACCCTAATGGGGTAGAAGGGCACAACCTATGTAAACATAAGACAACACTAATACCCAAGGTGATACTCGAGGACCCACAAACACAACTCTACCGGGATCAGATGAAGACGCATGCACTCATTTGGAAGTTTAGGGGTTTGTGGCCCACAGAGAGAACGTTGTGCAACTGGATAAAATACCAATGGAAGCCAAGAGGAGAAGTGAAACTCCACCCAGGGTCGAAAGGATTCTTCACAACAATATTCATGAACTTGGAGGACAGGGATAGAATCTTTGAGGGGGGGCATACTTCCATGCTTTAGCAGGACTTTACATGTGGCCATGGAAGGAAAAATTCTCCCCAGAGAAAGAAACCTTAAAAAATGTACCCGTCTGGATGAGGCTTTACTCCCTGCTGCTAGACTACTGGCTACACTCCACCTTCGAAGAAATCGGGAGCAAAATTGGAAAATATGTGAAGACATCAGAAGCAACCCTAAAAGGGAGATATACCTCCTACGCAAGGATCTACATAGAGATGGATGTTTCAGGGGCTCTCCCAAAAGCCATAAGCCTGGAATTCAGGGATGAGGAATGGATACAAAGCATCGACTATGAGCATATCCTTTTTAGATGCATAAGATTCCATGAACATGGTCACCTATTCAAAGAATTCCCTCTCAATAAAAAACAAGAAGAGAAAAACACCAAAATACAACAGGATGAGGATGGTTTTATCAAGTCAAACCACAGAAACAGAGAAAACAAGAACCAAGCAAAGCCCCAACGGGTAGCAATCTGGAAGCCAGGATTCAAACGGAAAGGCGGGATAAAACTAACAAAGGGGAAGAAGGAGGAAAGGAAAAGGCAAAAGCCTTATAAGCTAAGAAACAAACCACAGATGAGAACACAAACAACCCAAGAAATAAAATGGAACAAGGGGGTAGCGCAACTCCTATGGATGGAGAAACTAGAGACACCAACACCCCCATGCAGGAGGCAAATAGAGATGCAAAAATGACGACAAGTGAGGTAGGAACAGAAGACCCTGATCTTAGAGATATTGTGGAAAGGGAAAGAATAGATCTCCTGAACATACTGGAACAATGGAAAAGTCAGAGCGTAGACATTGTACCAATGGAGCAAGTAGATCGTATCCATTACCTATTCCTCCTAATGGAGGAAGAAAAATCCATAGGGCTCAAGCGCACGCACAGGGAGATAGGACAACTCGAAATCAAAACTGGCGAGGGACAACTCCAGCTCTCACCCAAGCAGGAGAGAAGGAATAAAAGAAGGAAATCAAACAACGTAGCCCTACAGAAACTAGGAGCTCTGTTGATAAACTCAGGGAAGATAAAAAATCTCTTTCCCCACTCCCCCCCACATGTTTAAATGAAGATTATAACCTGGAATATTAGAGGCCTAAACAACCCACGAAAGCAAAGAATCCTTAAAAACAGACTAAGGAAGGAACAACCGGACCTCTGTTTCATCCAAGAGACAAAATGCACTGTAGACAAAATGGAAACAATCAACAAAAAACAATGGAGAAAGTACAAGACATTGGTTGTTGACGGACATCAGACTGCAGGTGGTATTCTCACCTTGTGGAACCCATAAGTGATGAATTTACTAGCAGTCGAAGCCACCAGACACACACTTTCGACTAACATGCAAATCATAGGTAACACAGAGGTGATTCTATGCACTAATGTGTATGGTCCCTAGATGGTGGAAGAAAGGAGAATAATGCTACTAGACCTAGAAAACCTAAGAGACCGTTCCAACAACCTCCACTGGATCTTGGCAGGGGACTTCAACATCATCACAACACTTGCGGAAAAAAAAGGAGGTACCAGGAGACTGGATAGATATGAGGAAGAATTTTCATCATTCATTAACACAATGGATATGGTGGACATCAAAACCAATAATGGCCAGTTCACATGGAACATCATATCACGACGAGGCTAGACAGATTCTTGGTGTCGGAGTCCATTATTCTACAGGGTTTAACTTTAGACTGCAACATCCTTCCCTAGGGGAGTTCAGACCACTGCCCAACCCAATTGGAAGTGGACTTCCAAACCACATCGAGGAATAGACCATTCAGATTCGAGAAATTTTGGATCGACCATCTCACTTTCAAGGATAATATCAGCTAATGGTGGCGGGCGCAACAACTGGAGAAAGGGACAAGGATGTTCAATATTTATAAGAAAATCAGGTACATCAAACATAAACTCAAGGAGTGGAACAGGGAAATCTTTGGAAACATAAACCAAGAAAAGAAAAATATTGAAGACAAAATGAAGAAACTGCAAGAAATCTGCATAGACAAGGGCTATACAGAGGATAGGAAAAAGGAAGAGATCCAAATGACCCAAGAATGGGAAGCAAGATGCCATCAAGAAGAGACTCTATGGTGCCAAAAGTTCAGAATCAGGTGGCTAAAGGAAGGAGATCGGAACACAAAGATTTTTCATGGAACAACCATTGCTAGAAGAACCCATAACAAAATCCCAAAAATTCAGGATCAGGATGGGATTGAGAGAGAGTCCCACAAGGAGATTGAAAACATACTAGTAAACCACTTCCAGGGGATAGCCCATGAACCCAACCAAGACAGAATGGAGGTCATACAAAGGATAACTCAACACATCCCCAAGCTAGTTACCGAGGAACAAAATATCAACCTAAACAAACCCATCGCTAAGGAGGAAGTTGACCAAGTGGTCCAAGAGATGCCCAATGGAAAGGCCACAGGCCCAGATGGCTTCACGGTGGAATTCTTCAAAGCCTGTTGGGAAGTGGTCAAACATGACGTTTATGGGGTGGTGGAAGACTCTAGACGCTCGACCTCCATTCTGAAAGTGCTAAATTCTACAATGATTACTTTAATCCCCAAATAAAATGAAGCAAGGACCCAAGACCGCTATAAACCCATAGCTTTATGCAATGTGGTCTACAAGATAATCTCCAAATTCATATCCAATAGACTAAAACCTCTCCTACCCACACTGATTTCATAGGAACATACGGGTTTTGTAGAAGGGTGACAAATTATGGACATCATCATCCATGCCCATGAGTTGATACACACACTGAAACTCCAGAGGAGAGGGGGGATGATAATCCAACTTGACCTAAAAAAGGATTATGATCAAATTAGCTTTCACTATATGGTCAAGACTCTGGAAGCTTTCGACTTTGCGCAACAGTGGATCAACTGGATTGTCAACCTAGTCTCAACAACAAGTTACTTGCTTTTAATCAATGGTGCACCAACCAAACCCTTCTGGCCGTTAAGAGGCATCAGCCAAAGAAATTCGCTATCACCTTTCCTGTTCATTCTGATGATGGAAGGAATCAGTAGAAGCATAAAAAGTGCAACCACAACAGGGGAAATAACAGGTCTCAAACCTTTCAAAAATTGCCCTACCTCCACGCACCAAAAGTTCATTGATGACACCTTACTCCATGGAAAACCCACGGTAAAGGAAGCGAAATCTTATAAAAGAATCTTAGAAGAATTTGGGAAATCCTTGGGCACGGAGATCAATCACTCCAAATCCATGATCTACTTCTTCAATACCAACCCAACAATCCAAAGAAACCTGGAAAATATTTTGGATTTTGAACGCAAAACGCTCCCAAAAAAATACTTGGGAATCCCCCTGACAGATAGAGCATGGAACATGGAAACCTGGGAAGGAGTGATCAACAAACTACAAGAGAGGGTGAAAAAATGGACTTACATATCCCTCAACCTAGTGGGGAGACTTATTCTTACCAAAGCGGTTCTGTAAGAAATTCCGACCTATATGATGTCAGTGTTCCCTGCTCCGAAACAAATACTCCAAAAAATAAGAACCAATCAAAGGGACTTCATATGACGTGGAGAGGAAATAAAGAAAAAATGGGTTGTGGCTCGAGAGAATGTTTGCAAACCCAAAAGCAAAGGAGGACTGGGGTTAGAAGACCCATAGGTAACCAATGAAGCCTACGGGGTGAAACTCTGGTGGAGATGGGTTAAAGAAAAGGCAACATCGTGGAAAACCCTATGGAAGGCCAAGTATGCCCCGGAAATCAACGAACATGATAGAATATTCTTTATGGGCACAAGGGAGGGATCAACTATCTGGAACCTAGCTTGGAGAAAAAAAAACTAGATTTAAAAACACAACTTCTAGGAAGTGAGGAATGGTAAAACAACTAGATTATGGGAGGACGCGTGGCAATAGGAACCCAGAATGGAAAATCCGAATAGGGAGGAACTCCAACATGAGATGACCATGCAAGGAATAATCAAAATCCACGACTACTGGAAACAAGGAAATGACCGTGACAGATGGAGGATCTGGGACAATATCAATCCACAAAATAAAGATCGGATCGCAACAATAGTGAAGGAGGTGGAGGAGGAATTGGGGAAAAGGAAAATTGTAGTCTCAGAAGAAGAGGACCAAATAAGATGGGGCAAGAAAAATGGTGGGGAATTAAACTTAAAAGAAGCCCGCAATTACATCATGGCTCGGGACCAAGAAGATCTGGTGCAACAGTGGGGAATGATTTGGGACATCCCCCGATTGCCAAAAATCAAAATTTTCAAATGATTAGTACTTCAAAACCGAATCCTGACTTGGGAAAATCTAAGGAAAAGGGGTTTCATAGGCCCATCACGATGCCACCTCTGTCAAGCAAATGAAGAAATAATGAATCACCTCTTCGATGAATGCAATTACACAACAAAGATCTTGGATTGGGCAGCAAGCATCTTTCGCTAGTCCAATAGGACCCGAGGCAACATCAGCACAACCATCAATAACTGGAAGGAGATTTATACAAAAAATGAAATGGTGAACTTCTACTAGAATCTCATGCCAACGATGATCATATGGGAAATATGGAAAGAAAGGAACTAGCGCATCTTCATGAACGAAAACCTTCCGGAAGGGAAACTCAAGGAAGCAATAATCTCACAAATATGAGAAATAGTGCAGAGTCGCAACTTCCAGACTAGAAAAGCACAACTCACAGGCCAGGACTCCCGAATCCTGGAAGTTTTTCACCTAAAAGATGGGTGCAACAACACACAGGTAGGGAAGCCATCGCAACTCAATCAGGAGAGCGCAACTGGACACCACCTCCGGTAGGGTTCCTTAAATTAAATTTTGATGGGGCGGAAAAAGGAAACCCAGGAATGATAGGGATGGGAGGGGTGATCAGAGATAGTTGCGGAAACATAATTCGGATGTACGTTGGGAGTATGGGAAACTCAACCAACAACATAGAGAAATTTGGATCCCTAGAGCTCAAGCTCGAAATTCTAATCCGCAAAAGGATGACCAACACTATCGTGGAAGGTGACTCCACCTTGGTCATCAACACAGTGGAGAGACTCCAAAATGGCACCAAAGTGGGAAAAATACAAAGACATTGGCGCTTGGCACACTCCCTACAAAAAATTCAGGAGCATCTACAAACGATCAACACAGTGAAGGTATGTTGGGTACTCAGGTCAGCAAATGGTCTGGCGCACAAAATTTCCAACGAGGGGGTTAGCAAGGATGAATCGCTACTAGATACTACCTGACTCAACAACCCAGAAGGACAATTCAGAATGGACTACCTCCAACTAGAGACAAAATAATGTGACAACAACTTGAGAAAGGAAGGTCACATCGACAAGGGCAGCGAAAGACCCAGAGGTCGGCACGAAGGACCCAGGCAGGATATGACTTCCCAACACGTGACCACCAATCACAATGCAGGATCAGATTACACAACAGGTGAGGGTATGGAAATAAGGTCGTGTCAACAGTAATATTTTCGGGGAAAGACCATGGGAAAGTATCAACGACATTCAGGAGGTAGTGAATGACGTAAGGCAAGAGGGTTTGACACAAACCAATATCTATCCACCACTCCAAAGATCAGGTATGGGGAAATGCTCATTAGGCTATCAAGCAAGCAAGGGAAAGGGCCCGTATAGGGATAGCGGTGGAGTCATCGTGATCATACATACCGTGACGGGGGAAAAGGACATGAAGGTTCACCTCTACGGGCAGACCATGCTTAGAAGGACGAGCTTGCAGTAGGGAAATATCAATAAGAGAAGAAACAACAGAAATAGATGTAAACAGAAGAGCACAACTGTAGGAACCATCATAGACATAAGGGCAGGAAACAGGTTGAGAATCCAGTAAAGGAGCTTCCATAGGCTAGACAGGATGGTACAAATGAAGTGAATGCACGACAAAAGGAACCCCTTGGGGAAGGGAACTCAGAACAATCCCTGGCGGGTTTCACGGATGGAGCAGGAGGTTAGAGATGCAGAGGGCACCTTCCACACCCTGATTGGATTGAAAGGGAAAGCGACCATTAACCGTCTAGAAAAGGAAATCAAAATAAGTCGCAAGGGAAAAACATGGGATGTTATGACCCAGGAAACAGACTGGGTAACTGACCTAGGAGCCACGTAACCCAGGGGAACCCTCTACCACAAAATGGTGGAGATGGCGTGGAAGAAAAAGATGTTGATTAACAAGGTGAGCTCGGAAAGGGTGGACGAAATATGGGAGAACAACAAGGAACACACAAAATTGTTGAACGAAATCTTGAGATGCCTCAGTGGTTTGGAAACCATTACCAGACTGCTAAATGAGGTCGAGAAGGTCCAGCAAGCCAAGATTGAGTGGTTGACTACTCAATTCCACCTCTACCTACGCTACGTCCATCACATGGACATCACGTCGGTCGATGGGAGTAGAGCGCCAACACACATCAGAAAGACTCGCATGGTCCCCCAAAAGGAGGAGAACAAGGGCCAGACCAATGAAGGAAAGAAGCATATCATCATCTTGGACTAGCGCTTGGTTAGTCTATTGGAAATCAATCGGGTCAGTCCTGCGCTTGTTTAATCTATGTTTCTCTTTTTTATGTCTGTTGTAATTTTTTGTCAACAACTAGATATGGTAGGATTGGGTTGGTTTCCCACGGTGGCAATCCAGTCATACCCCTTGCTCTTTTTAGAAAACGCAACTCGGGAACCTTTGGCCTGGTTTCATTTTTGGCAGACCAGGGAATCCCCCTTTTTTTAACTATAATTCATTTTTAGTAATACAGAGTCATAAACTCACTTACAATAAAAAATAAAAAAATAAAAATGAGAAAAAAAACTCGAAAAACTAAAAAAAAAAATTAATAAAATATTAAAAAAAAACATCTAAAATAGAACATATTTGACAAAATTAAATCAAAACACTTTAAAAACTACTTTTTTTTCATAAATATTTTAAAAAAAATT
>ML791913.1:34653-66402 GCA_009831015.1 Picea engelmannii
ATATTTTGTTAAAATGCAACATACAAATTCTACAAATTTTATTTCCGTTTAGCCTACACATAAAAAAAACTTAAACCCACCATCATTTATCAATAAAAACTGAACCTTAACCTCTAACCACTAGGTATAGATGCAAATAATGAAATTGACAATGTCCTTGAGTCACAGAGAAACCTGATTGTCACTTCTAGAAACACCAAAGAGCTCTCATGCCTTTCACTCACTACATCACTTGAGACCATTGTATCTTCGATTGCCAATGTTCGAGGGAAATTATTTGATGTTTCTAAATACATGGCCAGGATATTTGAATACTATAGGACTGGATTAGATATAAATCATGTGAGAGATTTACAAATTTCAAAACAAGATATCCCGACATTGTTTGTTAACCCTGAAGCTGATTTACACCCTCCTCTAACAAAGAAGCATATTTGTATGGGATGTTGCATATACCAACCATTTATAGACCACTGAATGGATATGTAGTTTGTGTTATTTAACAAACCTCCTTGCAATAATAGGGAAGTAGCATTATATTCTCTTAGAAATGTGTGGGTTGAATTTGTTTTAGGTCACCATGTTAACTACTTTGACATTGGTGAAGTCTAGAGAGTAGGTCATAGGTCTATGCAAGATTGATACATAACAAGAATGATCCATTGAGGGGACCTCACCCTCCTATGTGGAGGACTAACCCCCTACCCAATAACCTATGATTTTAGATAACCATCATCAAACCCAAACATCAAGTTTCATCTTAACCCATAGTTTACTTCAACATAGAACATTCATTGCTTTATCCCACTAGAAGGAATATTCAAACAATATGCAACCTAACAATGGTGGGGGGTGGTCTTAGGCCTTCAAACCATGAAAAAAAGTCTATTCAAGAGAGATCACATGGAAAAACTAGGCATTATGATCATCATAGTTCATGTGATTCTAATTGATTCTTAAGTTACGAGAAGACTTGTTATGGGCTAATGGAGGCTCCTATATGTTGGCACCCAAAGTTTTGGGTCTATATTTGTGCGCGTGCACAAATGAAGTTGTGCGCACTCATTTAAAATTTTTGTGCATGTGATTAAGATGGATTTCGGTGGCCTCCCACCTATTCTAACTGGCTCATTTTAGCAGTTTTCCAGTTTGACAGTTTTTTCCTAATTTTCGGGTCCCTGACTTCTGGGGCCGTTTTGAGGCCCTAAACTTCGTTTTTAGGGCTCGCCACAATTTAACTATCAACAAAGTTAGATTCTAATGACAACATGTGTAAACCTCAGATAGACCTTGCCAACGAGCTATCGTGCACCTAAAACGAAGATCGTATGGAAAAGTTATGACCCCGGGAAGTTGATGTACTAACTTACCCAAACGGGGCCCACATGACCTTTGGCGCTTCATCTCCTAGGGTTAGGTTTTTGGATTTCTAGGGTTTTTTACATTCCTTTTTATTGTAAAAAGGCCTTCAGAGCCTCACTTTAATCATCTTCTTGCGAATGAGTGCAATCATCACATCTCTTCTCAGAGATAAGCCCCCACCATTCTAGCAAGCTTGTTTTTCGTTGCATTTTACAGTTTCAGCTTATTTCCTTATTGAATAGAAACCAATTTTTTTGTATATCTATTATTTTGTGTTAGTCATCTTTTGATAATAATCTGTATTCATTTTATTCTGCTCATAAAATATGGATCAACATGCCTCAAGCAATGCGCGAGGAATAACAAAGGGTGTGTGCCTGACTGAGTTTTGATAGTGCAAAATAAGCCAAAAATATTAAGGAATGCATGATGGTCCCAGTTTTGATGTGTACTGGAAATTAAGAAGTCACACACCAAAATCAAGAAAAGGATCACCGGGAAATCCTCTCGAATGATTACTACCAACAACACAAGGGATCATGGAGCTGACAATAGATGAGTTGGTAGGGAAATTAAGATTTCCCTGATTCCTAAAGGCTATGTGGACTACAGATAGATACCATAAGCATGTGAAGTTATTTTTTCAGTAGAATGAGTGGAGCAGAGTAGAAAAAGAAAGCACTCTCAAGCAGAGAAAGATATAAAAGGAAGCAATGATATCAAAAATGTGGTTAGCTAGCTAATTATACTTTTAGGAGAATATTAATTGAGTCCTTAGTATCAAAGCGAGCTCGATACTAAGGACTCAATTANCAAAAATGTGGTTAGCTAGCTAATTATACTTTTAGGAGAATATTAATTGAGTCCTTAGTATCGAGCTCGCTTTGAGCCTGTTGTAATTTTGTAATGATTTTGATTATATGTCTTAGTCTATCTTATGTCTGGAGTCTAAGAGAAATTGCATTGCGCAATGTGTTGCATTTATGTGGAGGTATATAAATGAAAATATGAACTTATGTGGTTGTCATATCTAGTTTACTACATATATATCTCTGTGTAATGAAATGACTCTGATAATAAAGATACCACAGTTCTGATCCATTATGTGTCTATCTTGTTCCAATTGAATATGTGTGTGAATTGTTTTACTTCTTAATCCTAATGATTGGTCGGATATGAGTCACATGAATTCCAACCTCAATTTATATGTGTGTGTTTATCCTTCATCCCTATAACAAGACCATATAGCCTTTGTGATCCTCTCTACATCTCAGGTGAGACCTTCCTTGTCCTTGGTCGAGGATTGATATGTCGATGCTCTAGGGTTTTGTTGGTTGACTCTAAATGAAACCTAGGTCTAAACTCCCTAACATTAAGAAGTACATGTGTAAGCATGAAACAAAACTCCCAACAAATGGTTATGTTGTTGGTTCCTGAAAGTCTTGTTAGGAGCGATGAAGGAAAGAGATGAGGTGGAATTCATCTCGCGAGTAAATTCAAGATTGGTTGTTTACAAAAATACATGAGTTTTCTCTTTGGGGAACTCGGGGACTAAGAGTGAATGTAGAGAAATGGAAATATAGGCATCTCTACACTGATATGCATGAGATTTTCTTTGTCAAATTTCCTTGTCTATTACATGAGTGGCTAAAAAGACAAACTACTACCAACTCTACTGTGTGGTCATTGGAGCCAGTTGTCTGGGATCAAGTCAATATTGAAAGATTCAAAGTTCTAGACAATAATTGGACTTGGGATATTAATTTATGGTTTGATCAAGTCAAACAAGGATAAATTGTTGAGTTTGTTGTGGAGTACACCAATTATTTTAGCGAGGATGAAAGAAAGTTTGCAGAAGGTCCAAGGAAGTAGATGTTGGAGGAAATTCCACTTGGGATAAAAATGTTATTCATGGAGAAAGGGTTGATGTGCATGGAGCCCGATTGAATGGATGAGTATACTCCCCTAGCTTGGGGGAGAGGGGGAGGGGGGAGTGTTCTTGGAAAGACGAGGGAAAGTCAGAGAGAAAATGGATCCGTTTAAGAGTATCTAAAAATTGTTGAGATGAGGTGAGAAATCAAATGGACATAGAGGATCAAAGGAGAAAAAGAGTCAAGAGATATCCAAGAAGAGTGGATATAAAAAGAAAACCGGAGTCGAGAGGTGAAAATGAGTTATCTAGGGGTGCACGATGAGGTGTTAGGCCCAATATGAAGAGGAAAGAGACCGCATCAGGTAGTAGTGTTGGAGAGTATGTTGTGCCAAAGTGGAGAACAGATGAGGACAAGCTCATGAAGAGGTGTGGCATTGAAGATAGGGTGTCCAGTGGGGATACCCATAGTAGTAGTAGTAAGGGCCTAGGTGATGAAGTTCTCATCCCTTGGTTGTTGTGGAGTGTTGCAACCTTAGAAGAAGATGAGGTGCGGAGCAGTGGTGTATTGATAAGTAGAGAAGTTGGTGCGAAAAGCAGTGGTGCACTGAAAGGAAGAGGAGTTGGAACGCAAAGAAATGGTGTGCATATAGGTGATGAAGATAGTGTGCATAGTGGCAATGCGCAGATAGGATCGACAGGTAGGGCATAGCATGTTGATGTTCCAGAAGAAGAGGAAGATGGAGGCTCCCCTAGTGATGGGGGAGACAAGTGGGAAATAGTAGATAGCCTTGCACAACTGCAAGTAGGAAACTCTATGGATCACCTCATGAGAAATTTTAGAAGAAGATGGAATTAGCCCGCTTTGCACACATTTAATCATTAAGAAAATTCAGGAGATAGTGAAGTAGTTGAAGTAGAAGAGAGAGAAGAAGAAGATAAAAGAAAGGAGGTGAGTGAAGAAGAAAGTGAATTTTTATTTCTATTTCCAAATAAGTGCAAAGAATATTAATTCTTGTTTATTGTTTACTTACAACATGCTCTATTAGAGAAAAGGCATTATAGTTTTTGAGATAGTTTCACACTCATTATCACCACATCTATAACTAGATAATATACTTGTATTTACAAAGAGAATAGAATATTGATTCCTAATCTTCTTGTGCAAGTATTTACATAATTTATCTAGTTAAAAGATTTATGGTTGCTAATATTTCTATACTGATTTTCTTTCAATAGTAGTATTATTTCTAATAAAATATTGCTAAAAACATATTGCAAAATATATGCAAGAAGAGTGGATATAAAAAGAAAACTCGAGTAGAGAGGTGAAAATGAGGTACCCAGGGGTGCACAATGAGGTGTTAGGCCCAAGATGAAGAGGAAAGAGACTGCATCAGGTAGTAGTGCGGGAGAGTGTGTTGTACCAAAGTGGAGCACAAATGAGGATAAGCCTACGAAGAGGTGTGGCATTGAAGATAGGGTGTCTAGTGGGGATACCATTAGTAGTAGTAGTAAGGGCCTAGGTGATGAAGTTCACACCCCTTGGTTGTTGTGGATTGTTGTAACCTTAGAAGAAGATGAGGTGTAGAGAAATGGTGTCTTGATAAGTAGAGAAATTGGTGTGCAAAGAAATGATGCGCTGAAAGGAAGAGGAGTTGGAACACAAAGTAGTGGTGTGTAGATAGGTGATTAAGATAGCATGCATAGTGGTAGTGCGCAGATAGGATCGAAAAATAGGGAATAGCATGTTAATGTTCCAAAATAAGAGGAAGATGGAGGCTCCCCTAGTGACGGGGGAGACAAGTGGGAAATAGTAGATAGCCTTGCGCAACTGCAAGTAGGAAACTCTATGGATCACCTCATGAGAAATTTTAGAAGAAGATGGAATTAGCCCCCCTTGCACACATTTAATCATTAAGAAAATGCAGGAGATAGTGAAGTAGTTGAAGTAGAAGAGAGAGAAGAAGAAGATAAAAGAAAGGAGGTGAGTGAAGAAGAAAGTGAATTTTTATTTCTATTTCCAAATAAGTGCAAAGAATATTAATTCTTGTTTATTGTCTACTTACAACATGCTCTATTAGAGGAAATGAATTATAGTTTTTGAGATAGTTTCACACTCATTATCACCACAAATATAACTAGATAATATACTTTTATTTATAAAAGGAATAGAATATTGATTCCTAATCTTCTTGTGCAAGTATTTACATAATTTATCTAGTTAAAATCTTTCTGGTTATTAATATTTCTATACTGATTTTCTTTCAATACAAGTAGTATTTATAATAAAATATTGCTAAAAACAGATTACAAAATGATAAAGAAAAGACCAAATCTTCTTTTACCTTACAAGAATTTAACTCAGATTAGTATTCACTACTTAGAAAGAAATAGTTTAAATAAACTAAGATTGTAAATATTGGAACTAGTAATTTCAAGAAATATAAGATAGGTAAACATATCTAAATCAGAAAGAGATATTGGGGACAAACCGAGGAGAGAATACAACTCCAAACCATAGACCAGAGTAACAAAATCTTACTTTCTCTTGTCACCTCTAAGCATAAATAAAGCATAATTATTTATTCCACAGGAAACTAAAAATGTCAATAACCTTCTCAAGGTAAATACTAGAACTTGATTCTTTCTCAGAACCATCAATCTTTCATTCATGCACAAGTACTCAAAAATGTCATGCTTTCACCATACTTGTCTTTCCTCTTGTATCCAAGAAGAAAATAGATTGCCTAGGTCTTTCTTTTTCAAGTTGGCTTCATCCCTAACTCTAGGGAGTATTGGGATAACTTCTTGATAACTTGTTCCCTCATCTCCCACATTTTTGGGAGTAGGTTTACACATGTCCTCATGGAAAACATTTACCCTGGTGGTTTTTATCTTTTTTTTACTTTTCCCATGGAATAAAGAATTACTCTTGTTATAATTGGGTTCTCTCATTAATTTGTCTCTAGTAAATTAAAATAATATCAAAATAATATTTCCACAAATATTTCTCATCATCAAATGTTTATGATGACACAATTTCAACTTGAGTCTTTCTCAAAATAATAATCCAATAATCACAATTATTTAAAATTATTCAAATATTTAAAATGGAGGGATATTATAGATGATCCTCTCGTGGACTGGATCTCTGATGTGGTGCATATGGATCTCAATATTCTTTGTTCGCTTCCACTACACTAGGTCTCTGAAAAACTTGAGAGTACTTTGGTTATGACACCAAATGACAGTCGGTCTGCGGAGCTGGATGCCCAACTCTGTAAGGAATTTTTATAGCCACAATACCTGGATGGTGATGTTAAATACAATTTTATACTCGGCCTCACCACCCACCAAGAAGAAACCAATCATAAATTGAATAATTACATTATTTCCCTTCAGACCCAAGTGAATATTGAAATTCCTGCCATTCATGCCAAAATGGATTGCATACAAGAGAAACTCTAGGTCACTAAATTGTTGAAGCAAATTCCACTCTCCAACAATTCATGAAGAACTTCCAAGGTCCTTCCTCCTTTGACCCACCTCTCTATACTGAAGATGTTGAATCCAACCAGCCTCAACACTCTCATTCCAACTCCCTACCTCATGACCCCCATCTTCCCAGACTTGAGGTGAACAAATTTGATGGCTCAAATAAAACAACTTGGGTCACTCAAATGGACCATTATTTCTCCCTGCATGTCATTACTGATGATTTGACCAAGTTTCATTGCAAAACTCTCTATTTGGATTTGGAACGATTGAAATGGTGTAGAAATGCACGCCAAGGGTATGCTTCTTGATCATAGTTTATTGTCGATATGTATGAATGCTTTGACATGTAAACAAACCATTTAGGATATCTGACCAAGTTTAAACAGTCTAGAATAGTGGAAGACTTTATTGCTACCTTTGAGCACTTCGCTTTTTGAACAGAGGGCATGAGAGATAATTTTTTCTGGGAATGCATTATTAGTGGCATCAAGGATTAAATCCAAGATTAGGTCATAATGTCTTTCCCCTAGACTTGTTTGGAATCAACTAAATGCACCAAGGGGGCACAAAAGGTCATGTTGGCCCAGAGCAGAAAACTTGCTTTTTTTCCCCACCCCTAACCCTCAGGCCAATCCTCTCAAGGTCCAAAAATTAACACGGGTGCAAATAGTTGAATGCCAACTTAAGGGTCTCTGTTATAATTGTGATGATAAATAATTTCCAGGGAATAAGTGTTATAAAGAATAGAAACTTTTTATGGTCATTTTAGAGGATTTTTTTGATGAAGATGTTGATGTTTCTCCTGAAGTAGAACTACCCCAAAAATATAATATATCTCCACCCTATGATCCTCCCAAAGTTGAACCATTGATTTCATTGAATTCTCTCATTAGTTTTTCTACTCCCCAAGCCCTCAAATTGATTGGTCGCATTAAGCACAAGAAAGTCATCATCCTAGTTAATAGTGGAAACACTAATAGTTTCATTCATCATTGCCTTTCTTAAGAAATTAATTGTTATATTTGTGTTGTCAACAATTTTCAAATCATGATTTCCAATGGTAGTTCTATGAAATGTGTCGGTCGTTTTGAAAATGTGTGCCTACAAATTGGTCAATATAACCTGAAATCTCACATGTTTTCTATTGACATGGGTGGTTGTGACACTGTTCTTAATGTTGAATGGTTGCGCACACTTGGCCCAATAACTATATATTTTAAGGATTTAACCATGAAATTTCAGTAGGATGGAAAACAATATAAATTCCAAGGAATTACAACAGGTTCTCTAGAGATCATTAGTTCCCACCACATGGAAACATTACTCAAAAAAGTTCATTATGTCATCATTTACCAACTGCATTTCATTCAAGTAGTTGAGACACCCCCCGTACACTCTGACCTTCAAGCTATATTTTCCATCCATCCCACTATTTTCCAAAATCCCCAGGGCCTTTCCCCCTCCCGCGAAGACCATGACCATTCCATTCCTTTATCTCGGGTAGTATTCCTCCCAATATTCTCCCTTATCATCATCCCTTTTCTCAAAAAAGTGAAATTGAGAAAATTGTGCAAGAATTATTAGCAGTGAGTGTTATTCATCCGAGTACCACCCCTATTCTTCCCCTGTTGTCATGGTAGTCAAGAAGGAAGGCACTTGGTGCATGTGTCCTGATTTTCATTCCCTTAACAAACTTACCATCAAGGACAAATTTCCCATTCCTGTCATGGATGACCATCTAGATGAACTCTATGGGGCTCAATACTTTACCAAACTTGACCTCCATTCTGGCTACCACCAGATACATATGAAAGAGGAATACATCGCCAAGACTGCATTTCACACTCATGAGAGCCACTATGAGTTCTTGTTCATTCCCTTTGGTCTATGTAATGCCTTGTCTACTTTTTAGAGTCTCATGAATAATTTATTCCATCCCTTCCTTCGTCACTCTATGTTAATTTTCTTTGATGATATTCTCATCTATAGAAAAACGTGGCCATCCCATCTCACCCATGTAGATAGATTTCTCCATCTCCTCTCCAAGCACTAAATTTTCTTCAAACAGTCTAAATGTGCTTTTGTATCTCTGAAGTTGAGTACTTGAGTCATATTGTTGGAAAGAATGGTGTAAGGCTGGATCCTAAGAAAATTGAAGCTACGTAGAATTGGCCTCACCCTAAAAATATTAAAATTATCCATGGTTTTCTGGGTTCAACGGGATATTATCGCAAGTTTGTTCATAATTATGGAAAAATCGTTGCTCCTCTCACAACTATCCTTAAAAATAATTCTTTTAGTTGGACTCCAATAGTTGATCAATCTTTCCAAGCTTTGAAAAACGTTATGTGCACGACTCCTGTACTGTCCCTACCTAACTTCACCAAGACCTTTGTTCTGGAATGTGATGCATTAGGGAGAGGAATCAGAGAAGTCCTCATGCAACATGGATGACCTTTGGATTTCACCAACAAACAGTTTTCATATCGACATTTGGGCCAATCAATTTATGAAAATGAAATGTTACTTATTTTTCATGCAATGGATCTCTTGTGCCCTTATCTATTGGGAGAATGATTCCAAATTAAAATAGATTATCAAAGCCTCAAGTACTTCCTGAAACAAAAAATTTCATCCCCAGAGTAACAAAACTGGGCGACCAAGCTATTTGGATATGATTATGAGATTATTTGCAAGAAGGGAAAATAAAATGTGGTGCTTGGTGCTCTTTCACGGAAATGTGAAGAAGATGGGTCTCTCTTTTACCTCTCATTCATTGTTGTTGATTGGATTCAAGTTTTTTGACATGAGTGGTTGAAATACCACAAAATTTCTAGACTAATCCAAAAACTTCAATAGGATCCCCAAGCTACTCCAGGGTACTCTTGGCACAATGAAGAGTTTTTCTATAAAGGTCACTTATATTTAAGAAAACAATCGAACCTTAAATACAAGGTTTTATTCGAGTTTCATGCATCACCTACAACTGATACAGGTAGATATCGGTGGCCACCTACCTTTTCCAACTCGCTCAAAACAATTTTCTAGCAATTTTGGCAATTTACTATTTTTTGCAGTTTTTAACTTCCAGGGCCATTTTGAGGGCATAAATGAAGGTTTTCTGGGATTGGGCTTCTTAATGATAGTCAAAGGCTCTGATTGAGCCCCCAAAATTAATCTCCTCGACGATGCCTTTCCAACAAGATATCATGCACCTAAAACAGAGATCGTATGCAAAAGTTATGACCCTTGGAAGTTGATGTACTAACTTACCCAAACAGGGCCCACATGACTTTTGGCACTTCATCTCCTAGGGTTAGGTTTTTGGATGTCTAGGTTTTTTGAAATTCCTATTTATTTTACAAGGGCCTTCAGAGACTAATTATAATCATCTTCTTGCGAATGATCCTAGTCGTCACATCTATTCTCAGAGATAAGCCGCCACCATTCCAACAAGCTTGTTTTCCACTGCATTTTACAGTTTCAACTTATTTCCTTATCGAATAGAAAGCTAGTTTTACTGTATCTTTATCATTCTGTGTTAATCATATTTTAATATTTTGTATTCATTTCATTCTTCTCATCAAATTTGGATCAGTGGTATTATAGTGGTTTGCTCCTTGTCATCTTAATGCATGTCCCCAATGAGGTTAGGGTACAAAGAATTGGGTCTCGAGCTTGTTTCTCTTGAGGAAAAAATCTCTTGCATGCCCAAGTGACATCTCATGACAAGAGAAAATAAATATGATGGGACATGAGATCCTTTCAAAATGTTTTTTGAGGAATCCCTCATGCAACAGAGGAACGCGATGATGGATAGTTTCGCGCAAATCCTGCGACGACTACCAACAGGTGACGCATCTTCCTCGAGTGGAGGCGCCACCCCCTTCAAGGTACAAATCAACTTCTATATTCCTAATTTGAAGGTTATATAGACATAGATGTTGTAGGCAAGTGGTCCATAAATTTTTATAGTGTTATTATTACTTTGAACAAGAAATTGTACAGGATACCCGAGGCAGCCCCTCCTAGTGCTATTTCCTTGATCTCTTCCAAAAAATGTAGGAAAGTCATCTCTCAGACCGGGAAATTTTTCTTCTTTGTGATTCACTCTAAGAGTGAGAGAAACATCACAACCACATCCAGGGCCTCTGTGACCAATATCTTCACACAACAGAAGCAAGTGGATAAGGTCATGGAAGAATACTCAAATATATTCTCCTCTCCCACCGGGGTACCTTTGCACTGCCAGGTCAAGCATCGTATCAATCTAACCCCAGGAACACTGCTACCCAATGGGTCAGTCTACCACCACTCTCTATTAGAAAATGATGAGATCAAGAGGCAGATTCAAGAACTTCTCCACAAGGGGCACATACATCCCAGCTCATCGCCTTGTGGGAGCCCAATCGTGCTGGTGCAGAAGAAAGACGGGACCTGGCAACTCTGCATTGATTACTAGGCCTTGGATAAAATCATAGTCCGAAACCAATACCCGATTCCCCGAATCGACAAACTCCTTGATCAATTCACGAGGGCCAAATAATTCAATAATATTGATCTGAAGTCTGGCTACCACCAGGTCCCAATAGAAAAGACAGATGTATGGAAGACCGCCTTAAAGTCAAAAGAAGGTCTTTTTGAATGGATGGTCATGCCCTTTGGTTTGACAAATACTCTAGCAATGTTTATGATGATGATGGATGATATCCTACAACATGTCACCAATAAATTTTTAGTGGTGTATATGGATGACATCCTCATCTAGAGAAAGACTTGGGCAGAACACTTGCAGCATATTCAACAAGTTTTGCACACCCTGGGACAACACAAACTATATGAAAACTTGGGAAAATGCTCCTTCAGCATGGACAGGGTCCATTACTTAGGATACATCATTGATCGGCATGTTTTTCATGTGGATCCAACCAAGATCTAGGTCATCCATGACTGGACAGACCCAACCACACTCACTGAACTTCAAAGCTTCTTGGCCTCGCCAATTTCTATCCCAGGTTCATTTTGGGATTCTCTCATATCGCATGGGCCCTCATCCAAGTAACCATGGGTGGTGGTAAGGAAAAAAATTTGTGGGGCCTATCCCAACAACAAGCCTTCGATGACTTGAAGAAGCATTTGTTCTCATCCCCAGTACTTTCATTACTGAACTTGCAACATCCCTTTGAGATCGACACAAATGCTTCAGAGTATGTTGTGGGTGTCATTCTCACTCAAAACGACCACCCTGTGGCATATCATAGTGAGACACTATCAGATGTTGTCCGTAAGTACCTTACTTACGACAAAGAAATGTACTCCATTATGAAATCCTGCCAGTGGAGACATTACATTCTTGGGAAGGAGACAATCATCCACATTGATCACAAGCCACTACAATTCATGCAAGCCCAAGGAAAATTGCAGAATGACCGCCATCAAAAGTGGTTCACATACTTACAGCAGTTCCACCTCAACATCAAGTATAAAACATGAAGTACCAACCAAATTGTTGATTGCCTTAGTCGACCTCTAGTCGCGACACTCACCACGGTGCTATACTCTTGCGGCCACGAGACCTCCGGATGGCCCCACCTCTACGAGATAGACCCTAACTTCTCCACCGCCTACCAAATGTTGGGCGCCAACTCAGTGGTCGCTAAATTCTATCTTCAAGACGGGTTGTTGTGTCATTTGGGCCATCTTTGCGTTCCATAAAGCGAGCATGCAAAACTGATTTGAGATGCTCACTACAGTCGGGTGGCATGACACCTTGGCGTCGAAAAGATAGTGGTAGTGATGCAGAAACATTTCTACTGGCCGAAACTTCGATAGGGTGTCGACAAGTATATCAGGTCCTGCACTGCCTACACTATTTCCAAGCCAACCACTAAGAAACATGGCTTGTAAACCCCTCTACCTACTCCTAACAGGTTGTGCGAATCCATCTCAATAGACTATATGTTGGGCCTCCCGTCCACCAAGAGGGGAAATGACTGTGTTTTTTTGGTTGTTGATTGTTTTCCCAAGATGGTGATTATAGTCGCCTACAAGAATAACATCACAACAGAACCCATTGACAAGCTCTGCTTTGAACGAGTATGGGTACATTTTGGGCTCCCACAAACCATTATCTCAGACCATGACATTTGGTTCCTCAACACATTCTAGTCGAGCTTCTAGTCACTGTTGGATACCAAGCTCACCAAATCCACTACCTTCCACCCCCAGGCAGATGGCCAAACTGAGGTCGTCAATCAGATGATCGTACATATCCTGTGCATGTATAATTCAAAACACCCCTTCACATGGGATGAGAGTCTTCCCTATGTCCAACATAGCTACAACCAAGCCCTGCATATCTCAACTGGCCACAACCCCTTTCAGATGGGGTTGGGATTCCAACCATTGGGACCCATGGATGTTACACTACCCTAGGTGACCACCTCAGCCGACTCATCCCTTTCTCCACCAGAAGCTGACCATGATCCCACTTTTACTAGCAATTCCTAGAAATAATTATTTAGTCTCTAGGGAACTCAATTACATCTCATCACAACCTATCATCCTCGGACTAATGGACAAATGGAAGTGATAAACAAGTGTTTGGAAAAATATTTGGGTTTTTTTGTGTCCGACGAAAAACAACGGTGGGTTCAGTGGTTACCCATATTTGAATGGTGGTAGAACACCTCTTACCATACTACCACTCGCATGACTCCTTTTGAAGCAGTCTATAGACATAATCCACCATCGGTTCTCCCATACATGTCAGGTGCCTCCAAGGTTTAGGAGTTTGCACGCAATATTACCATCTGCATGACCATTCTTCGTGCTCTCAAATAAAATTTGGCAATGGCTCAAAACCGCATGAAGAAAAAGGCATATCAGGGTGGGTCATTATGAATGTCAATTTTGTAAAGAGGACTAGGTGTTTATCCATCTCCAATCTTACAAGAAGACTTCACTCAAATCTAAACAATGTCAGAAAATTGCACCAAAATTTAATGGACCTTATATTATTCTCAAATGCATGGGGCCAATGGCCTATCAATTAGCTTTTCCCAATCACCCGAAGCTACATCTTGTTTTTCATGTCTCATTCCTAAATAAAGTGATTGGCACCAAATGCCACACCTATAATAGCCTACTTCCAAATTTGGATGAAATGGAGATGACACCCTCCATCAGTGTCATCTCCTTGCCTTTCCTTTCTTTGACTTAGACCTAGATGATGACCTAAACCATGAACTAGACCTAGACCTAGAGGTTGTATTCCCTTGCTTTGCATTGCCTTTCTTTTCATTTCCTTTCCTTGCCTTTACTTATACTTAGAACTAGACCATGACCATGACCTTGCCTTGTCATGACTTTCCTTTCCATGTCCATCCTTTCCTTTCCTTGCCATGCATTTAATTTAGTTTTATTGATTAGTAAACATCATTTGTTTTCTTAGCAACATCCCTCACACACACAATAAATGTGCTTCCTATAATCCTTTCTATAATAAATTGTCTTCCTCTAATCCATCAATTTGGTCTAGGTATTTCCATGCCTTTCTCTATCTCTCTCTCCCCCAACAACTTTTTTATATTTAGGACATTGCATCGCATCTTCATTATTATCATCCCTAGCATAATGCCTTGCATCTTAGCTTAGAATCATCATCTAACATCATTATTGTTGCATTAATTGCATTTTCAACCATTAGGATTTCTCATATTGCATCTATTTAGCATAGTTTAATGTTATTTCTTTCAAGCTATAAATAGTTATTGGTTTACTACTCTTTATTCTTGCATTTGGAGTCTTTTTCTAATTGCAAATTACTAATTTTCTATTGATTTACTACTATTGTTAGAAACTTGTTATATGTTGAAGTATCTTATCTTTCATTCTAATCCTTTATTTTTCTTTGATAGCTAGTGTTTCGATGAATTAATTTACTTTTCTTGCTTAGTAAACATCATAATTTTATTAGGAACACCCATCACACACACAATCAATTTGCTTCCTCTAATCCATCAATTTGGTCTAGGTCTATGTATTTACATGTCTTGCCATGCATTTCCTTGCCGTGCCTTACCTTTTCTCTCCATGTATAGCCTTTCCTTTCCATGTCTTTCCTTTCATTCCCTTGCCTTGACATACCTTGCCTTTCCTTATCTTGTCATAACATGCCCTACCTTGCATTGGAAAAGAATTACAAGGCAAGAAAAGGCAAGGCAAGGCAAGACATGGCAAGGAAAGGTATAGGTATAGGTTTAGGTGTAGACATGTATATATACTATATACAAGTTCTTACAAAAAATCATCCTTTTTGACCACAATATTACCATCTTCATGACCATTCTCTGTACTCTCAAAGAAAATTTGGTAATGGCTCAAAACCGCATGAAGAAAAAGGCATATCAGGGTGGGTCAATATGAATGCCAATTTTCTCAAGGGGACTAGGTGTTTCTCCATCTCCAATTGTACAAGAAGACTTCACTCAAATCCAAACAATGTCAGAAAATTGCACCAAAATTTTATGGACCTTATACTATTCTCAAACGCATGGGGCCAATGGTCTGTCAGTTAGATTTTCCCAGTCGCTCCAAGCTATATCATTTTTTTCATGTCTTATGCCTAAAGAAATTTATTGGCACCGAATTCGACACCTATAATAACCTACGTCCAAATTTGGATGAATAAGGTTCCATTTGGTTGCATCCATAACTTGTATTGGACCATTGAGAGTGTCATCTCCATTAGTGCACCATTCAGAAAGTTTTGGCTCACTGGAAGGATACTCCACCAGAAGCTTCCACCTAGGAGTTGGCTACCATTGATCAGGAACCACCATTGATAGAGTTTGTTTTTCAAACAGATAAGGAACAATGGCTGATGGAAGGTCTCAATCAAACCTAATCTCATTTGGGGTAGTTTTTCCGACCAGTATGTGGGCATGGTTGCAACTATGAATTAAAAGAAGAAAAAGTAAAATACAATGAATTGTCTCCCCAAAGAACTCCTATCAAATCTAAATCTACTCTAAAACAAAAGAAAAATAATCTAATATAACAACTTATAATCTATCCTACGCAAGAGAAAATCTAATTAAATGAGTACAACCCGAGATAACATCATTGACAGAAGAAATAGTTTGTGTCCATCGACAATGTATTAAAACAATGAAATTACATAACTGATAAAAAATAGTTCCATATAAGATCTATAACATCATCACTATATTCACGAAAATTCGTAAAGTTTGTGTCCATCGACAATGTATTAAAACAATGAAATTACATAACTGATAAAAAATAGTTGCAGATAAGATCTATAACATCATCACTATATTCACGAAAAATTGTAAGAGCATAAGCATTCCAAATACTGAACACAAAAATGGTTCATATTCCAAGAAGCCATAAAAACTTAAAAAACAAACACATTAGTGGAGTAGTCCCAGACACATTTGATAAAAGTTATGATCTTGAAATGTTTTCTTCTCTTCATTGATGAGATAATAGTATCACCATCGAATGGTGGGAAAAGGTCCATTCATACATTCAACTATTTCTCTTTTATAAAATAAGAGAGACTCCTTAGTTCTTGTGACTGTTCAGTTCATTCGAGTACAACTTTTCATTTCATTTTCCTTTGTTTTGTCATTATACACTTTGAATTCTTCTTAATTTTTCATAAAATAATATGTAAGCATTACAAACAAAAGTTAAAAAGACTCTTGAATATCTAGTCTCTCCCTAAGGTTGTTCATGAATGATATTTATTAAAAATATCATCAACTTTGCTTGGTTGCATCTTCTTTTGTTCTTCAATTTCTTTCTAGGAATTTGTTTGTGTGATTTTGGTGAATAATATTATTCTATCTTCTTCTTCTCTATTTTATCTTTCTAATATGCCCTTGTAGGAATGATTTCTCCTCCTGGAACTCTAGTTATGGTTGCATGAACATTACATGGTCCATTTTTTAATCAAATTTGGGATTCTTTTGTTCTCTTTGTTTTTTGGTAATTTTCTCTATCAACTTGTTAATACTAGTTGTGCCATCATGCTCTCATATATTCCATCTTTCTGATGAGCTATCTTGGGCATGATTTCATCTTCGGGAGCTCAAGATATTTTTGTTCGAACATTGCATAGTTTGTTTTCCATTAAATTCATGACACTCTTTTCTTTGAGTTTTCTAGAACTTTTTGTCACTATCCTAGCTTGGATTTCTCCTCCAATTGATTATCCTTTTTGATACCTTTCCAATAAGGTATCACGGTCTTGGTTTGGATTCATGTAGCTCAAGATATGGCCATTTGAATTTGGCACTCAATAACCCTTTATTTGCTTGTGGGGGAATCAGAATCGTTGATCTTTATCGACCCTAAAAGAAATATCCCACATGCATTAGGTAGCTCAAGATTGAATGGAGATAGAGGAGGCATGGGACCTATAACTCATGTATAAATTTTTTCCTATTAAAAATAAAATAAGAAAATAGAATAATTAAAAGAAAATTTAAATATAAAGTCCTACCCCAAATATATTAAAATAAAAAATTCCAAAGTAGGAAGGTTTGAACTAATCGTAATTCCCTATGTGGGTGAGGGGGAATTTAAAATATATATATATATATATATATATATATATATATATATATATTCCCTATGGGTGAGGGGGGAATTTATATATATTATTTTTGTTTTTATTTTAAATTCCCCCCTCACCCATAGGGAATATATATATATAAAACAAGGGGGACTTAAAAAAAATGGGAAAAACAAAATCAAGTCAAAACAAAATAGGAAGAAGAAATAGAAATAAATAGTTATTTATGTTTCTTCTTCCTATTTCATTTTAACTTGATTTTATTTTTCCCATTTTTTTCTAATTCAAAGTGTATTTATTTTCATGGGGATATGGAAAAATAATAAGAATATATATATGAAAACTACACATCAATGATTTAGGGTAAAATTCACAATGTAAAAAAAAAAAATCTCATGTAAAAAAATGGTACTCATGTAAAACTAATTTTACCCATGCAAAATGTTTTTTAAAGTAAAATTGATTTTTCGATGTAAAATAAATACCAAGGGTAAGTTTGGGATAAACCATGGGTAATCAAAACCATGGGAAAAATAAAAATGAAAACAAATAAATATATAAAAATAAATAAATAAATAAAATAATAAAAAATAACAACAAAATAAAATAAATAAATTATACAAATCATAATACAAAAAAAACTAGGAAAATGAGGCCAAGTTTCACATGGGTCACGGTTCCACACCAGCCAGGGTTCCATGTGGGTTCCACACCTAGCAACCAAAAATAAAAGCAAGGAATATCATGTAGATTTCGAGTAACCAGGTATCGAATTGGGTAGGTATGTTGTATGGATCTCATGACCGCTCAACTTTGGATATGACAAATGGCAAGTGACTAGGGGCTAAAAAGGAAAACAAGCGACATGACATTATAACATCAAAAAGAGAGGCCTATATGGTAAAAAGGAGATCGATGCTAATCATGAACATGAGGCATTTTAATTTGATCAGGGGGCAATCATGAAGAGAAAACTTGATAAGTTTTCAAGGAGAGGGAATCTGATAGGATCAAGAAAAGGCTCCTGCGTTAGACCACATCATCTGAAATTGGTTACAATAAGGTTCCACATATAAGAATATTGATAGGCCCTTGGGCATGGGTTTTCATAGAGAGGGAGGCCAAAAGAAGAACCTGATAGAGATCAATCTGAAGAAGCTCATTCCTTTCGAACCTCAGAAATATCACAAGAGACTTCACTTGGCCAACTCGATGAGACAAACCAGATGAGGTGAGCTTGATAGGATTTTTTTCTTTGAGCTTCGGAATAGTCTTAAGACCATGCACACTCAGCACTCCAAATGGGTATTCCCGATAAAAGTAAATCTGATGAGTTCACGGGATAGGACTACAGGAAAGGTGGATCCCATAACCTTGTGAGCTTCAAACCTTGGGGCAACTGTAAGCAAAGGTGAATCTACTTCCCAATGAGGGAGAGCCCAGTAAAGATAAATGTATTAGCCTCATCAATGGAATGGTGATAAAAAAAAAATCGATTGACTTTTTGGAAAGACAAGGCTCAAGGCAAGGCTTAGCTCCCAATTTGGACTATTGGCTTCAAATAATAGACAAGATACACATATAGAGAAATCTATACAAGACGAAGAAGATCAAGGGATATCTTGATTTTGTAAGCTCCCACACATATGTTTGGCCAAGTCCTATGTGACCATGCTACCCACAATCGCCTGACATAATGTTCTTCAAAATTGACCCCTTGTTTAGAAATTGCATTATGCCTCTCTAACCAAAACCCTAGTTCTAGAGATCTTTGAAAAAATAGTTTTTTCTAAAATGGAATCATAGGGGAGGGATCCCCCTAGCTATAATCTAGTGTCAAGAGTCCAATTGCAACTAATAGTTTTTCCATTGGAGGCTCTCTTAGAGTTTTACGACGAGCTGCAACTCGCCTCCTCAAACCATTCGGGGACATGTTGACAATTTGTTCTGGAGGCATAAAATCCAAACTGAGAATCATAAATGTGTTTTGTAAGATTGTGCATGTGTTTTTTCTAATGCCCATGTGACTACACTACCCACAGTCACCCAACATAGTGTTCTTAAAAATCAACCCCGTGTTCAGAAATTGCATTGTTCCTCACTAACCAAAACCCTACTTCTAAAGATCCTCCAACAAATGTTTTTTTGAGAAATGAAATCACATGGGAGGAGTCCCCCTAGCTATAATTTGGTGCCCTAAGTCCAACACAATAGATTATTTGTCTATCGGAGGCCCATTTGGCATGTTATGGTGAGTTGCAACTCACCTCCTCAAGCCATTCAGGGACATGTTGACAATTTGGTTTAGGGGCATAAAATCCAAATGGAATGGAATAATTGATATTTCTAAGCTCCTACACACATTTTTGGACAAGGCCCACATGACCATGCTACCCACAATCACCCGAGACAATGTTCTTCAAAATCAACCCCTTGTTTAGAAATTGCAAAGTGCCTCACTCACCAAAACCCTAGTTCCATAGATCATCCAAAAAATGGTTTTTTTGATAAATTAAATCATAGGGAAGGGGTACCCCTAGCTGTAATTTGGTACCCTAATTCTAATGAAATAGATAGTTCATCCATCAAAGGCCTGGTTAGAGTTTTATGGTGAGTTGCAACTTGCCTCAAGCCATTTTGGGACATGTTGACAATTTGGTCTTGGGGCATTAAATCCAAACCAAGAAACATAATTGAGTTTCATAATATTCTACACATGTGTTTGGCCAAGGCCCACATGGCCATAATACCCACAATATCCCAACACAAGGTTCTTCAAAATCGACCCCTTGTTAAGAAATTGCAATGTGCCTCACTCACCAAAACCCTAGTTCTGGAGATCCTCCAACAAATGTTTTTTCCTGCAATGAAATAATGGTGGAGGGGTCCTGATAGTATTAATTATTTTTTAAGGAGTCTAATGCATCCGATGGTTCATCCATTAGAGGCCTAGTTAGAGTTTTATGGCAAGTTGGAACTTGCCTCCTCAAACCATTCGAGGACATGTTGATAATTTGCTCCAAGGGAATAAAATCCAAATCAAGTAGCATAACTAAGTTATGTAATATCCCACACAATTTTTTTTCTAAGGCCCACATGACCACACTACCCACAATCACTTGACACAATGCTCTTCAAAATCGACCCCTTGTTTAGAAATTGCATTGTGCCTCACCAAGCAAAAACCTAGTTTCGAAGATCCTCCAACAAATTTTTTTATGAGCAATAGAATCAAAGGAGATGGGTACCCTTAGCTATAATCCGGTTCCACAAGTCCAATGCAACTAATGTTTCATCCATCAGAGGCTCGGTTAGAGTTTTATGGCGAGTTGCAACTCACCTCCTAAATCTATTGAAGGACATGTTGACAATTTGGTTTGGGGGCATTAAAGTCAAATAGAGTGGCATAGTTAAGTTTTGTAATATCTCACACATGTTTTTATCCAACGCACATGTGACCATGCTACCCACAATCATGTGACACAATGTTCTTCAAAATCAACTCCTTGTTCAAAAATTGCATTGTGCCTCACTGATCAAAACCCTACTTTCATATACACTCCAACAAACAGTTTTCCATGCAATGGAATCAAAAGTAAGGGGTCCCCCTAGATGTAATCCATTGTTAGGAGTCCAATGAAATTAATGATTCATCCAATGAAGTCTCGGTTAGATATTTATGGTGATTTGCAACTCGCCTCCTCAATCCATTCAAGGACATGTTGACAATTTGGTCAGGGGGCATAAAATCCAAACCAGGATGAATAACTAAGTTTTGTAAGCTCCTAAATGTGTGTTTTCCAAGGCCCGCATGATCACACTCCCCACAATCACCCGACACAATTTTCTTCAAAATCAACCCGTTGTTGAGAAATTGCATTGTGCCTTACTAACCAAAACCCTAGTTCCAAAGATCCTCCAACAAATGATTTTCTTGTCAAAGAAATAATAGGGGAGGGTCCTCTTAGCTATAATCATGTGTCAAGAGTCCAATGCAACTGATGGTTTTTCCATCAGAGGCTCGGCTATAGTTTTGTGGTGAGTTACAACTTGCCTCCTCAAGTCATTCGGGAACATGTTGACAATTTGGTCTAGGAGCATAAAATCCAAACTGAGTAACAAAAACAATCTTTTTAATCTCCCACACATGTGTTTGTCCAAGGCACATGTGACCATGCTAACCACAATTTATCGGCACTGTGTTATTCAAAATCATCCCCTTGTTCAGAAATTACACTATGCTTCATTGACCAGAACCTTAGTTCCGAAGATCCTCCAACAAATGGGTTTTTGAGTAATGGAATCATAGGGGATGGGTACCCCTAGCTGTAATCTGGTTCCTTGATTCCAATGAAATATACAATTCATTCATCGTAGGTTTGGTTAGATTTTTATGGTGAGTGACAACTCACCTCCTCAAGTCATTTAGGGACATGTGGACAATTTGGTCTGGTGGAATAAAATCCAAACCGTGCATCATAAGTGATTTTTGTAAGCTCATGCACATTTTTTTGGCCAAGGCACACGTGACCACACTACCCACAATAGCCCAACACGATGTTCTTTAAAATTGATCCTTGTTCAAAAATTGCACTATACCTCTCTGACCAAAACCCTAGTTCGAGAGATCCCCCAAAAATGGTTTTCTAGGAAATGGAATCATAGGGGAGGGGTACCCCTAGCTATAATATAGTGCCTTAAGTCTAATGCAACCGATGGTTTGTCCATTGGATGCCCATTTAGAGTTTTGTGGTGAGTTGCAACTCGCCTCCTCGAGCCATTCAGGGACATGTTAACAATTTGGTCTGGGAGCATAGTGTCCATCTCCAAAAAAAACAAATGGGTTGAATCCCATCCTTTCACGACAATAATCCCTGCAAACAAACACCAACAAAGAACAGTATTGTAACAAACAAGTTGTTGAGTAGTGTGGAGGTTAACTAAGATAATTGGAAAATGTTTCTATGTGGATATTTGGAGATCAAACTTTTATTCCCATGCAAGAAACCTTGTTTCTTGCATAATATGAAAATTCTAGCACCACCCTATCTTTGACAAAGCAAAAGTGAAAATAAATCTACTTAATTCTTTCCATGGGGCAGTCAAAGGATTTATTCATAAAATATTGGGCATTTCCTTCTTGGGACCAATAAGCAAATATTTGACAAGTGAATAACTTGTAATATTTCTTACGTGTTTTAAACACTTGTATTATCTCTACCTTTTACATACGTGACATACTTGTTTCTTTTTGGTGATGACTACTTTTTATTATGGCTACTCAATTTGTCCATGTAACATATTTGCTTCTTTTTTTTATGAATATAAGTTATTATGGCCTTCATGTATTATATGAAGATGGTTGGGTTGATGTTCATGATTATTTGCAATTTTATTTAAATTTATACCAAAAAAACCCATGGCCTCATCAATATTCAACACTAAGGAACTAGTTTTGATTAGGAAATGGTCATGGTCTAGGTCTAGGTCTAGGTCTAGTTCATGGTCTAGATCTAAGTTAAGGAAAGATAATTCAAGGCAAGGAAATGAAAGGAAATGGCAAGGAAAGGGAATGTAAGGAAAAACAAGGCTAGACATGGAAAGGCAAGGTCTAGCTCTAGCTCTAGGTCATGGTCATGGTCTAGGTCTAGTTCTAGGTTTAGGTCATGATCTAGGTCTAGGTCTAGGTCAAGGAAAGGATTTGTTCATATCACTGTTCATTCACTTATCAAGATACCACAATAAACAAGATTAACATAGAAAGTTGTTCAGGGTCATTAAACATATCATATGTACCATTAGTTATTAATTTATGATCAAAATTCAAATTATGAAATTGATGGAAATGTTGAACCATGTAAAATTAGAGGAGAAATAAACATTAAGGCACAAATGAGCAAGTCGATGCCCCTCCATTATTAGAATAATCTTGAATAATCCCTAAAGCATTGAAAGTTTTAAAAGGATGGAAAAATTACAATTGTTTCGAAGAAAAAATGATTGGAAACCTTACCATTGGACATGGAGGCATAGAGGAAGAAAATTGATTGTGTGTGTGAGGGGTGTTTCTAAGACAATCAATGATATTTAAAAGTTTATAGAAACATTATTAAATAAATCCTAAATTAGTAATATGCAATGAGAAAAAAGATTCTAAATGCAAGAATAAAGTCTAGTAAATTGTTAACTATTGATTGGTTAAAAGATATAGCATTAAATAGATGCAAGATGATAAACCCTAATGGTTGAAAATGCAATTAATGCAACAATAATGATGTTAGATGATGATTCTAAGATAATATTCAAGGTGTTAGGCTAGGTATGATAATAATGAGGATGAAATGAAAATTCCTAAAGCTAACAAAATTCGTTGAGAGAGAGAGAGAGAGAGAGAGAGTTAAAACTAGGGTTTTATGTCACTTGCAATAAGATAACGACTAGTTGCTTCTTAAATCATTGGGAATAGGGATTTAATGCAACAACTTAAATGATATTAAAAGGAAAACAAAACTCAAGGGTTAAATTCTATGGGGATGTACAATCAAAATCCCTAGGTTCATCCTTTAGGAAAGCAAGGCAAGGCAAGGCAAGACATGGCAAGGAAAGGAAAGGTTAGACAAGACCAGGCAAGGCATGGAAAGGCATGGAAATACATGGCAAGGAAATTAAAGGAAAGGAAAGCTAAGACATGGAAAGGAAAGGCAAGGAAAGGAAAGGAAATGCAAGGCAAGGCCAGCCAAGGCAAGACAATACATGGCATGGTAACGAAAGACAAGGCAAGGAAAGGAAAGGATATACATGGAAAGGAAATTCAAGGAAAGGAAAGGTAAGACAAAGAAAGGAAATGCAAGGAAAGGAAAGGAAAATAAGGCAAGGTAATGTAAGGAAAGGAAAGGAAATAAAATGTGTGGCAAGACAATGCAAGGAAATAAAAGGTAAGGAAAGGAAAGATATGACAAGGTATGGAAAGCCATGGTAAGGCAAGGAAAGATAAAACATGGAAAGTCAAGAGAAATCCTATCTTTTAGACAATCATTGGGTGGTCTACATACGTATGGTAATTCATGTAGACCATCATGATCATGTCTAAAATTGATGGTCTCCATTAACTTCTCATGTTCAAAGGAAAAAAGTATTGTACCTTTGATGATTTCTTACTTGGAATTGTTTGTAGTTGGAGGTTTGTACTAAAAACCAAGTTCCTAAAGTGGTATACAACTTCACCTGGTCTATAATGTTGAAATAAATAACCACCTTTCTTCCTTGTTTTTTCAACCTGTGTCAAATATTCTCCTTTAATAACCATCTACCTGATTGGAAATTCAATGCCTTAAGAGTCTGTTACTGAGAGCATGAGGGTCTTCTTTCCCTCTAAGCAACACACCAACCAATAGTTAGTGCCCAAATAATTACCTTTGGGGGAAACCACTGCATATATGTTCCTTGAAAAAAATGGAGTGCCAACACAAGAGTCCACTAAATTACCAAAGCATACAAAATTCATGTTGGTTATTCAAAATTAATAGAACATTCACCAAACTTGGTAATACGAGATCTAAGACGTGATAATAATTTGAAGAAATATTTGATAAATCCTCCTCCAACTAGGATAGTCCCATAGTTATACGTCGACTAATGGGGAGTAATACACGGTGTCATTTATCAACCCAATCTATGGATTCACAATCATCTCATTCATTACTACTACATGGACCACATAAGAAATATATTTTTCTCATCCATATTTCAACTATTGCATTGTTTGATGTTAAAATTGAATGGAATCACAAGTTCCCTAGATTGTTTTGCATTCATACCAATATGATCGATCTACATTGACCACCTACAAAAAAAATCTATGTACATTTCCTTTCCTAGTTGATTGGTCTTCATGGTTTCTTGTTCCCTCTTCCATTATTGAAGAACACCATTCAAAAATGGATTTTGCATCTCGAATGAGGGAAGTAGTTGTGAAATTCATTTATTTCCTATGTAATGTTGTTTTGATGCATGCACCTGCTCCATCATGCTCCTCTTTCCTGTGCCCAGACTCAAAATAATTCCAAATATGTGATACCTTGTGTTTTTTGTGCAACATACACAACAATTGAAATATACAAACATTTTTGAACTGGCTTGCACAACCATCTCACCAAATTCAATGTTGATCCATCTATATGTTCTCCTTTAGGTGATTGTAAAAAAACTAAAATCAATGTTGTATGTAGGATAAGTCATGGCACCAATTATCACTTATGTAGAAGTGATACTCCTTCAATATAACTCTATTTTATTTGTTACTATTTGGCCCATGCTTATATGTGATATGGACCATTATGTTGACCTTCTCTGAGTGATAATATTGTCTTTGAATCTCATTTTGTGGTTGAAGGGTGTAATTCTCAGTAAAATCAACTATTTATAAGACAATGTCAATGAAAATTGTATCTCTTTATATTATAAAATGACCATCCAACCATTGAGCCACATGGACATTATATTGTTGGGTATTTTTTAAGAAGTCCTTGATGAAGTCACATACTTATACCTAGGAAGTCACCAATTGTATATGTTTTCTTTCCTACCCTCTATCTATATCATATGTGACATATTTAAAGATTTGCAAGTCAACCTCCTTCCTCCCTAATTCATACTCATCGCTCACATGGATGCACTTGCTCAGTAATTCAATTCCACCACATTTGCAGAGTATCCCATCTAAACAAACTTTTTGATAGAATGTACAACCCTCTGGCCTTATACACAAGATTTTATGAATAAAGTCTCTAGATGATGACGGTGGTAATATAACTAAGAATTCTTGCATAATGGTGTTATGTAATACATGAAAAAAATATATATGTATGTCATAATAATAAGCATACCCAATGTGGTATCGAAAACAACATGTCTTATGGATTTTGTTTATTCGAACATACCAAGGTTTGCAATTATGGAAATATATTTGGCCCAAGTTAAATGCATTATGTATGGTCCTGAATTTCTCACACAAGTATATATGTTTCATGTCAATAAAGTGTTTAATGTGGAGTTCATGGTCCCTATCTCCCCTTCTCAATTTAGTACATATTTTTGTTTGGAATAAGGCCTAGTGTTCTCATGCTAGAAATTCAGTAACAGACCCTTAACTGCGCCAATTAAATTCATGTTAGAATTAGGTAGCCTACCAGTGAAGGCCCAGAAATATGTCAGGCCACCTATATTGAGGTTATCTCATCTATTAGAATACTTTAGAAGGGTTTGATATTGAATTTCATAAGATGAGAGGCTTGTTTGAGAAAACAATATTAAACAATATTTTTTTATGATCTTGCTAACAATTTATTGTGACAAGACATGTCGTGCTACGTTATGGTATTTAGAACGAGTTTTCTTACCAATTTTTTGAAAATCATCCACAAGTTTTATAGCAATATGATTACTTGTTTATGAAATTTTAACTGTTTTAATTCCTAAAATTCTCCTAATAGCAGTCAAACTCCTAGATTTTAACAAAGCCAAAAATAATTGACATTTAGTAGCATCAGATTTTGGTGCAAAATATTCTTTAATGATTTTATAATAATCATGATGAAAAATAGTTTGGTTAGGTAACTTTCCTTCAAATGATTATATACCACTTTCATCGACTTGAATGAGGTTAGGAGTTTTTTTCCACACACTACTCAGTCTAGGCATGGACGATGAACTCGTATTCTGGAAATATTGACCTCCCTGATGTAGAGTTACAAATGTAGTAGTTCTTTCCCCTTCAATCACTTGTGAATCAATTCTAGGAGGAAAGTGGACATGCATGTGACTATTTTATGGAACGTCTAACCATCCAACAAGAGGATTCACCATAGGAACTTCTTCACCAAAAGTTTTTTCACCAGTTTCCTCTATAATTTCATCCATTGTATAATCATCTTGAAGCAAATCCTCCATCATATGATCATCCACAACAATTTGTCTTGATGAAATAGTGATTAGAGGTTCGCTAGAAGCATGAACTGGATTGGCCTGTACTAAAATCATGTTTTTTACTTGTGTTGATGGAGGAGAAACATCAACAACATATATTTCTCTAGAATTTGGATTGCCTTATGCTGAAAACCTACGTTTTGACATACCTAACCTTTCCTTTTCTCCTTATTCAATTACTTTTTCAAAGGGTTCTTATTTCTTTGAAGAATTTCTACTTCGATTCCATAGGTTCCCCATGTTTAAAGAGAATAATTTCCTTCCAATTACACCACAACAAGATATATTTTTTCTTTCCATTGACAATTGTCTTCCAATTACACAAATTTTTATACCAATTACACAAAAGACACAATTTTTCTTTCCAATAACAATTGTCTTCCAATTACACAAATTTGTCTAACAATTACACAAGAAGACAGAGGTTTTGTTTCCACTTACAATTTTCATCCAATTTTTAGAGGGGTTTGGGGACAACTACGACCTAAGGGCTTAATATTGAAAGTTGTTTGAGGCATAGGGCAGTGGTTAGAGCATTATGATGGATGTATAGGGGTTGTGGGGCCTTTAACAAAAGGTATGGTCATAGGGTACTTATCGCTCCGGTGTGGATGGGGTTAAGGGTCGCATATAGTTGGTGATATAGGGTTATATGGAGATAGGGGGTCTAGGTCTAGGTCTAGGTCTAGGTCATGGTATAGCTCTAGGTTGAGGTCATCATCATGGACTAGGCCTATGTCTAGGACATGGCATGCCTTGCCATGTCTAAGAATAGATATAGGTTTTTCCATCTCTAGGTCAAGGCTATGTCTTTCCTTACCATTCCTTGCCTTGCAATGTAGAAAACTTGATAGAGTGAGTGAGAGTGTGAGAGGGAGAGAGAGGAAGTGAGAGAGTGGGGTAGAGAGTGTGTGTGTGAGAGAGTGTGAGAGGTAGGGAGAGGAAGACAAAAAAGGGGGTAGAGAGAGAGTGTGTGAGAGCGTGAGATGGAGAGAGAGGAGGACGAAGATGGGGGTAGAGAGAGAGAGAGAGAGAAATGGAGGGCAGTTGTAACACCCTGTTTCCCCTAAATTTGTAATTAATCTTAATACAGGAATTACCATGCTAAAGCATGATGAAAATGTGAATGTATGATGTGAAGGGACCTTATGAAGAAGGTCGATAAATGTAAATAACATTATGAATTTATATTACAGGACTATTGAGAGGGGATGTACAGAAAAAGAGACCACGATGGGAGTGGAAGGCACCTGAAAAGGTGGCGTTAACTTCCACCGAGAATTAAATACCTTATTTGGACTCCACTGGCCCAGAGAACCAAAAGCAGCTCGCTGGCCCTGAAAATTAATGGCTCGCAAACTGGTAGGCGGATGGCTTGATGAGGGATGGGATGGTGAACCGCCCATCCATAGAGCCGTCAGGCCTGATCAGTGCGAGGGAAATCGCACCACATGCAACCTCGCGAGAGGATAAGGCGTATGGTAGATGCGATTGAGAGGGAAGATGCGAGGGGAAATCTGGCATTATGCAGAGTGGGTGATAGCAGAGAGGAAGGATTGCAACCTTCGCTCCTAGTCACTGGCAGACAGAGAGACGCAGTCTCAGAGCATCGTGTTCTCAGCTCGGGGGTGGCTAGTGGTAAATCCGTTGGGAGTCTCTACGCCTACGATTGGGTGGAAACGAGCACCCCTCTCAGCAGTTGCACCCATTTCTGAAGTTATTTCTGATAAGTTTTTTGTTCATATTACATCTTGAAATTCATATGTTGATATATATGCTCATAAACTGTGAAATGGTGAACAATTATATTATAAGAATGTCTGTGTAGTGTTTTGATAAGAGATGATACATATTTATATATATGCTTATAATAGAAAGGCCCCGCGTGGCTTATGTTGATAAATGGATTCAATTGTGCATGAGCTGAACCAAGTCAGATCTCCAGCCCATCCTCAGGAGTTTGTTTCCCTTTGTCTGTTTCCAGGAATGCCCCGGAATAGATCTCATCGTCGAGATTTTCCCTCCTTAGAAAGGTTCACAAAGAACCCAGAAAAGGGAATTGAATAGGCAAGTCTTAATAACCCTGTACGAGGAGGAATGACCCTCTTAAGGTACCAAGGTAGTAGCGTAGGGATGAGTAACCAATCGACGGATGAGATCCTGTCGGAAGACCCATGGTCATTCACGACCATCAGATTGACGGAAGTAGTAAGAGCGTTACACCTCTTGTTTCTTTTCCACCCATCTTCATGAATAGCGAGGAAATCGGGATCGTAGTTTCCCCAAGGTCCATGAGAACATTTGGACCGTTGATCTTTCCACATCCATGAAGTAGTGGAAGAGTGCGCGAGGTGGAGAAAATCTGAGTCGTCAGATATTGAGCAGACACCTGTCAGTCGTTGGATCGGGAGAAGATGCCTGGAGCTTAAGTCTCTGGAGTGTGCGCAGAAGAACATATCTGGGTTGTCAGATCTGGGAAAATTACCCGACAACCGTCAGATTGAACAGAAGTGGCTCGAGGTTTAGCCATCGATATATCGGCACTCGGGAAATCGGGATCCTAGAGGTCGTAAGAACTGAGAAATCACAAGTCTCGAGATCCCAATAAGGATCTGGACCGTCCATTGGTAGAGGACACGTGGCAGAGATCAAGCGCCATCAGCGTTCGATGCATCGGGGAAGTCCTAGGTGAAAACCCCGACAAAATCTGAGCCGTCCGTTCAGAGGGACAGGTGTCAAAAATCTGACGAGAGTCGGAGAGTCGGGAAGTCGACATTTCTGAGGTCGAAGGAACCAGGACAACGAAAGTTCCAAAGTCCCAACAGAATTGGGACCGTCCATTTGGAGGGACGCGTGGAGAAGATCAGAGCTATCGGGAAGGTCCCGACAAGGGAAGCCATCCATCGGTGTTTCGTTCATCGGAATATCAGGAATTCCGTGGACATGGGATTTACTCCTTTTGAAATCTTGAAATGCGAAACCCCGATCAGTGGGGGGGCCAGTTATCAGCACAGCAAAGGTGGAAGACAGTGCCCTAGTGGAGGCCAGCTGTCATCAAACTGGAGAATCGGGATTCGGGGAATCACGAGTTTTGTGGGCGAATGTATTTTGACATCGCAAACCCCGAAACCCCGATGAAAGGGTATGACTGCAGTCATATAGAGGGAGGTCATGTGGACCAAAAGGTCTAGTCTAGGGTACTAGTGAAAGCTGATGTCATATCGGGATATCAGGGATTCCGAGGACAAAATGTTTATGTATTTCAATGTTGTGATATTCGAAACCCCGATGGACGAAGGGGATTATTTTGGAGGATCTCCAGGTCCGTAATGACCATTAGATGTGTAAACAAGATGATTAAATTAAATCCAGACGTGGTTATGCTTTAGGAAGAACGGTGAGTAGATCTGGATGGCCAGAGTCCACCCGCCCAGATCTACGGTCGAGGATGCATTCTAGAGCCCCCTTACCATTCTACCTTTAATGGGGGGGGTCCGGAATTGGACATGCAACTCTCGAATGGTTGAGATTAATCCATCGTGATCAACGGTTTCCAGGTGGATTCCGGACCCCCCCCTTGTCATTCTGCCTTTAATAGGGGGGGGGCTCTGGAATAGTGTGGTGTGTGAAGTGGGGCCCCTCCTGTCAGGATGACCACCGTGTCGCGTCTCCCTCTAGCCACCTGTATTACACCCAAACGTGCAGGGGCTTGTTCCCATTGGCGGATTCTCTATCCCCTATGAGGTTTATTCCTATTGGCCATCCACTGACCCCATGGGAATCCATCCCTATGGGATGCACGTTAGCCCTAGCAGGCTTCGACGGTTGCAGAGTCGAGTGTGTAGATATTACAGTAGCTCGAAGCACGAAATACCAAGGACGCTGCATTCAAATTGAACCATGAACATGTCCCACGATCACATGGGAACATAGTAGGAGAGAGATAGAGCTAGCTTACGCTGGACCTCCTTGGTTATTTAAGGGTTCGAGTCCGACAGAGGACCAAAAAAATTTGATTCAGGTAGTGGGTATGTTACAAAGTGGTATCAAAGCATGGTTACAACACTTGGCCTGCTTGGGCTCAGGCACGAGCCATGCTAGGAGATCATGTTATCTGTGTTTCTCTTTAAGGAGAGGGACTCCAGAATGAAACTATAATTTGAAAATTTCTTTAACCCCTCTGTTAAAATGGTAACTACTCTCAAAGGAGTAGGGGTGCACTGATCATTATTACTGATAAGATCTGAGTTCAAATAACAGAGGTGGAATAAATTGTGCTATGAAGCTGCACGAGCCGGACAAGGGACATGAACTGAGTTGTTCTGTTTTAGTATAACGATGACCACCTACTAAAACAGGTAGAGTCTCCTGCGATTAAGATGGTTGGTTAGATAAGGATTAAGACCCAAATGAAGAAACCCTTCATGAT
>ML791913.1:111126-125776 GCA_009831015.1 Picea engelmannii
CTCCTTTGGTGCTTTATTTAAAGCCTCCTCTTTTGACTTTCCCTTTTCTGTCGCGTCCTTAGCCAGGTTGTATTTATTTGGTCATCTTGTGAAAGGGGTGTTCGCTTGAGCTTCCTTTGTGGGTTTTGTCTGCTGAGGTTCTGTAGACGCCTTTTTGCTCCTAAGGTTGTATTTCTTTTGAAAATGTGTAATGTCTTTGTCCATCAACTCCACTGTCGGGCAACGCTATGATGCAGAACATTCCCCCCCCCACACACACACACATAACATGCATATTAAATCAAATTAACTCATTTAACATAGAGTTACTGCCATCATAAAGAATTAAATAGAATTAACAATAAATATCATTGCAAGGAAATACATGATCATATTACAAGCATCAAAGTCATGCATTTTAATTGAAATTAAACACATGATGATATTTATCTTTGAAACTGGGGTAACTCCACCAACTATGTGCAGACCTTCCACGAACCTCCTAGCCTTAGACCGCGTTTCTCATCAGTCTCAGCAGTAGGTCACCCCTGAGCTAGGACTAAGCTCCACCAAGCAAGGGAATCCTAAGCTAGGCAAGGTCAATAGGAAGACACACATATTATGAGGATGGATGCTCTCCCAGGAGCCACTTATGCCCACTTCTCATAGACTCTCATTCCCCACATGTCTGTCCCACTCCAGGAGTATACACCTTCATTGTCACTAGGACAGTCCTTTGGCTTCTAAACCTCCCTTGCCTTGGGCTTCAACAATAGGCCAGACTGGAATTCTTTGAGCTCTGTGGCAGCTACATGACACCTTAAAGGAGTTCTCACTTCCTCCATGCACTCTCTCACCTAGAGAGAGTCTCTCACAGTCCTGAAAACCTGCTTCTTCAACCACAACCACCTCTCTCACTTGGAGAGAGTGTTGCACACAGGCCTGAAAACCTACTTCTTCAGCTTCGTTCCAACACAAGGAGGACAACAATAAGGCTCATCAAGAAAAGGTGACGATAGCCAATCACACTCAACCAAGGGACTGTGTGGCCACAACAACCCACAGTTATAACACACATGACATAGACAATTACAGTATGCTCGAGTTTCATAGAAGACAATAACTCAAACAGTTAAGAATGAACTTAGATTTGTAGTGTGGATAAACTTGGTTCACATGAAACACAGGAGACATGGCTCAGTCCAAGGGTTTCAGGATGCATGAAAAGAAAATTATGCAGAGGTCGATGATGGAGGAAAAATGCAAAGACCAGACACAATTCACGGGAAACACCAATTGATCACAAAGGTCTCATGGTTTTAGGTTTCAGAGCTGCGTGAGGTATGCAATGATTAGACACAGAGTAAACACGGTTCACATAGATGATGGAAGAATGGAGGATGAACCCCCATCACAGATCAATTCTTGGGTTAAATTGCATGTGACTGGGACGACACATGTCACCCATGAAGCTGCATGCACTCCATCAAGTATGCGTTCCCTTTTCGAGGAACTTAGTATAAAAATATACCTTTCACACCACTTTGGAATAATAATAAATTATTATCTCAAGGACTTAAGACCTCAAGCTTATCTCCTCTTCCAACCTTTCAACCCCCTCTCCCTTACCCATTCTGTGGAATCTTAGTCCCCCATCACTCTTTCTTCATGGTCGATCAACACGCAATGATGTTCATATATTATATTAACGATCTGCATAATTACATATACAAAATCGGGCTCTTGGCCTTAACACTTAGTCTCTCCAGCCTAATAAACACATAAACCCACCAATTTATCAATAATTGACTCACTAGCCTACAAAACATGATTACAATTCATAATATAACTCGGGCATGACTGGGGGATATTACAATCCCCTCCCCTTATATTTTCACTGTCCTCAATGCAACTCTTTACAAAACATCAACAAGATTTTCAAAATCTTCAAAAAGATGTAGTTATTCTGCCCTCATAGCATCCTCATGCTCCCATGTCGTGTCTTCAGAACTGTGCCAGGTCCATTGGACCTTTACAAGCCCTATGGCTCAATTCCAGAGTTGTTTGCTTTTCTGGTCCAATATGCACACATGATGCACTTGCAAGACACCTTCTTTCTCCACCTGAATCATATTCCAATCGATAACATGATTAGCATTAGGTATATATTTCTTAAGCAATGAAACATGAAACATATTATGTACAGTTATGGATGCAGGTAATGCAAACATATATGCAACTGGCCCAATCCTTTCTAGGATTTCAAATGGCCCACAAAATATGGTTGCTAACTCGACGCAGTTTCCCAACTTCGGGGAACTTCTATTAGCTTTCACTTTCAGGAAAACATGATCGCCCACTTTAAACTCTCTGTGGGTTCTGTTTTTATCACCATAACTTTTCTTCCTGTCTTGGGCAACTTTCAAATTCTACTTAACTTTTAACATTTGTTCTTCCATTTCCTTGAGCAACTTTGGCCCAACCATTTCTCTATCAACTAGATTATCCCAGCTTATTGGAATATTGCACTTTCTTCCATAAAGTGCTTCAAATGGGCTCATCTTCAACGATGCTTGATACCCATTATTTTAGGTAAATTCTACCAAGTGTAGGTAGTCTTCCCATTTCAATGGTTTTTCCATCACATACATCCTCAGTATGTCTTCTATTACTCGATTCACCCATTTTGTCTACCCATTAGACTCAGGATGATAGGTTGTGCTAAAGTTCAGATTCGTTCTAAACCCCTTGAATAACCCTTTCTAGAAATTTGAGGTAAATTTTGGGTCTCTGTCAGACACAATTGTCTTGGTAATTTCGTGCAATCGTACCACTTCCTTCATAAAGATGTCGACAACATCCACTACCTTGTGAGTACTAAAAATATGTATTTGAAGCCTTTGAAATTCTTCCTTTAATATTAGTTTGGTACATGATAATGGATGTAGCATGTAATTCATGCACTCTCCTACTGAGTGCATCAACCACTTTATTCTCCTTCACTTTGATATGCTTGATATCAAAATCGTACTCACAGAGAAACTCCAACCACCTACTCTGCCTAGCATTCAAAGTTGGCTGATCAAACAAATACTTCAGAATGTTATGGTCTATCATCAGTTTGAACCTCCTTCCCATGAGGTAATGTCTCCATTTCTTTAGAGTGTGTACTATGGTTGTCAACTCCAAATCATGAGTTGCATAGTTCCTTTTGTGCTCTTTCAACTTGTTGAATTGATAACAGATTACGAATCCATTTTGACTGAGGACTCCTCCCAATCCTTCTTTTCATGCATTTGTGCACACCACCAAATCTTCATTCAGATCTGCAATCCTTGGGATTGGAGCACTAGTTAACAGTTGCTTCAATTGTTGGAAGCTTCTCTCACAATCTTCTGTCCACTGAAATTTCTTCTCCTTCCTTTGCAAGGAAGTGATAAGGTGAGCTATCCTCGAGAAACCTGCAATGAACCTTCTATAATAACCAGCTAGACCCATAAAGGATCTGAATTCTTTCACGTTATTTGGTGTTGACCATTCTCTGATGGCCTCAATCTTCACAAGATCTACAACTATCCCATCCTTCGAAATAATATTCCCCAAGTAATGGACCTGCTCTTGATAAAACGAGCACTTGCTCAACTTGGCATACAGTTGGTTCTCTCTTAGCACCTACAAAACCATCCTTAGATGCTTCTCATGCTCTTCCTCCGACTTGGAATACACCAAAATTTCATCCAAAAATACTATGACAAACTTGTCTAGATAGTCCCTGAATACACCATTCATTAAGCACATAAAAACAACGGGTGCGTTCGACAGCCCAAACGACACCACTATGAACTCGTAATGACCATACCTTGTTTTAAAGGCGGTCTTGCTAATGTATTCATTCTTTATCCTTACCTACTAATATCCCATCCTAAGGTCTATCTTTGAAAATATCTTCGCATCCTTCAACTGATCGAAAAGGTCATCAATACTTGGTAGAGGATACTTGTTCTTTACAGTTACTTTGTTCAATTGTCTGAAATCAATACACAATCTCAACATCCCATCCTTCTTCTTCACAAACAAGACCAGGGCACCCTAAGGTGACACACTTGGGCATATATACCCCTTCCTCAGAAGCTCTTCAAGCTACAATTGTTGTTCCTTCAGCGGTAGTGTACTCATTCTGGAAAGAGATTTCAACACTGGAGCTTCTCCATGCATCAAGTTTAAGAGAAGTCAATATCTCTCTTCGGGGGTAATCCTGGTACCTCCTGGAATACATCTTCAAAATATTTTAATACTGTGTGGTCTTCAATCTTTGAGATCTCATCCTTAGATTCTTCCTCCACATGGGCTACAAATAATTGACAAGCTTTTATGTAGCACTTCTTTAACTGCATTGCTGAGATTTCTCTTATAGAAACAACTCTAGGAATTCCTTGGAATGTTCTCTGATTCCCCTCCTCATCCAGGAAAGTGAATGCCTTGTTATGAAAGTCTATGATGGCATGGTGTTGGTCCAACCAACACCATAGTTTCTCTCTTTGCTTCTCACATAAGCATTTCGCTCTTCTTATCGTTTATTCCATAGTTTTTGGGTCATCATACTGGATATTTTCATTGATGGAAGGTGGCAGTCCACTCAGATACCTTTGAATCTTGTTAGTCTCGGCCTTGATGAATGAAACATACTTCAATAATTCCAAAAACCTTTGTTCATATTCATCAATGGTCATGTTGCATAGCTTGAGTTCAAATAACTCTTTCATCTTTTTGTCATAATATCTTTTAGTCAAGTATTTCTTCTCGAAATATCTCTTGAATTCTTTCCAAGTGATATCTTTCTCTCTAATGTGTTTCACCTGGACAAGTTGATCCCACCACATGGATGATTTTCCTTTCAATTGATACATTGCAATTCTTCCTTCGGCATGACAGGAATAATTCTGTAATTGGAAATATTTCCTCATGCCAAGAAACCATGTTTCAGAATCTTCCTCCTTCTTGTGTTTTCCATCAAATGGAGGAGGCTTAATCTTGTTCATTTCTCCCTTCATCTCACCCACTCCAGATCTCCTATGATTTATGGTAGGATATGGGCTTGAACTATTGTGTTCCCTCTTCTTGAAGCGACCTTGGGAGTGATGATGGTGTCTACCAACACTCATTGATCTTCTTCCCTTAGAAGTCTGGTGACTCCCTATTTTGCTCGAGTCTCTCTCCTTGTCCAAATTCTTTTATATTCTCTTCAGACTCTTCATCAACATTAATTGGAATTCTCCCTATTGTTCCTTAGATTTCATGAGATTTATTCTATCTGGTCGATGAGTTTGGGCATATTTCTCCAATCTTTCAATGATTTTCATCATATTCCCTTCCTTATCTATCTCTTCTCTATGCCCATTGGAGTTTGACCCTTCAGCTCCCAAATGAACATCCATCCCTTTAGCTTCATTCTATGAACTAGAATCATTATGTGTCTCCTCCATTTCTTCGTACACAGTGGAAACTCTGTTTGGTTCTGGCACTCGATAAACTTATGCAAACACAACATGTAGAAAACCGAAATTTTTCAGGCCATCATTCCTTAACAAATCCCACAACATTCATAAACCGAATCTGTTTTAAGAAATGTTCAGATTTCATTCTCTGTGATTCTCGTTCAATCAAGAATCCCTGTAGATTTATTCTTTCAGAGCTCTGCTCTACTAATTTTCCGAGCACTAGCCCCTTTCTCTCAGTCCCCAACCCATGCGACCATGGGTCGTGACTAAGCGCTAGATCAATAAGTGCATACTCGAGACTTCAACTTCCGAATATTTCCAAGCATAACACAACGATCACTCAGAGTTTAGAGTTATCGAACTCATGCAGTAGGGTGGATCAAAGGTCCATGTCTACCCAGCATCCAACGACTGACACTCGCAATGGAACCTCAGGCGTCTGAGTTCTGGGACTTTGGGACTTCAGAAGATTTCACATCCGCACACATCGAACCATCAATCTTTGAAAACTCCCACGTCAACTTAGGTGACGTTATTACATCACATTACTTAACATTTTCCAAATTGTGGGGGCATACAACGGTGGTTTGGAGTAACCCATATTTCATCCTGCAATTCCTCTAACACTGACATGTAACCCCTCAGTGAAACCGCGGTTTGGATTGCGGGATCGCATTGGAGAATTAGCTTCCGTGCAAATTGGGTCCCCATAATGCCTTATGATCATTGATATTGATGCATCATGATCAATTCCATTGTGGGTCCTCCAACCTTTAACTACGTTATGTAACCTCGAGCCCCACTAACCTTGCTCACACAGGATGCCACATGAAAGAATACTAGTGACTGATACGTGGCCCATTCAGATGGGTGACACTCGTCACGTTCCAAATGTCATTTCAATATTCCCCGGTTTCTAAACCCACTGAAACGTGGCACACATCCCATGTGCCCACGTAACCTCCATGTGACATCATCATGACTCACCACTTCAGCTCTTCAGGATTTGGGAGTTTCAACTCCTCTACACTCGCTTTTTCCCATAGCGTTTTCTCCGGTAATTCATGGTCTACCGACGCGTGTCCTCCTTTACGATCAATGAATATGAGTGATTTCATCACTTTGGGATTCGGGAGTTTCAAACTCACAAAATTTGTGATCCAAGTGGATATCGGTGGCCACCCACCTTTTCCAAATGTCTCAAAATAGTTTTCTGGCAATTTTGGCAATTTACTATTTTTAGCAGATTTTAACTTTTGGGGCCATTTTGAGGGTCCAAATGAAGGTTTTTCAAGATCAATGTTCTCAATGATTTTCAAAGGTATGATTGATCCCCCAAAATTAATCTCCTCGATGGTACCTTTCCAACGAGCTATCACACGCCTAAAACGGAGATCGTATGCAAAAGTTACGACCTCAGGAAGTTGATGTACTCACTTACCCAAACGGGGCCCACATGACTTTTGGCGCTTCATATCCTAGGGTTAAGTTTTTGGACGTATAGGGTTTTTGGCATTCCTGCTTATTTTAAAAAGGCCTTCAGAGCCTCACTGTAATAATCTTCTTGTGAATGCGAGTAGTCGTCACATGTCTTCTTAGAGATAAGTTGCCACCATTCTAGCGAGTCTTTCACTCTGTATTTTTATAGTCTCTGTACATTTCTTTGATTAATATAAATCGTGTATTATTGTATATCCGTGTTTATGGTTGCATCTCTAATACATTTATGTTATATTATTGAATATTTTCAATATCTCTATGCATTTCTTTATTATATCTCCGCTCTCATTTCGTGCCGAAAATAATCCAGATCAACTTGACTCCTCCCGAAGTACACGATCGTGGGACTTCAGGAGTTTGTCACACTCCACACTAGAAATACTCCGAAGTGATTTTCCTTTTCCTTCATGGACACAGATCTAATGATCATGCTCTTTTCCTACGATCTACAGTGTAGATCTCCTTTGGAAGTTTGTGCCTCAACGCATTCCACTTCTCTCGATTTACGAACTCTGAAAGGCTTCCAGGATAACCTTCTTGCACCTTCTCTGGATCTGATGGTCATAAAGGACTCTCCTTTTTCCCAAACAGATCCTACGGCTCTAATACCCCAAGTGTTGAGCTCTCTCTCTCTATGGTCAAATACCACATCGGCTACAGTTTTATTCTACCGCTACTCCTTCTGAGCTTTGTAACATGGCCAAGTAACCCCTTGGCACTCAACAACATTCTAAGGTTTGAAATTGGTTCCTCCGAACACCATTTCCACTCGAAAACTTGGGTCCAAAGACCACTTATCCGGCCCATTCAGGCTCAACGTTGAAACCATGGCTCTGATACCATATTGTGACATCCCCGACCATCAACTTCACTGTTGAGAAACGCTACAACGCAGAACATTCCCATATATATATAAAATGCATATTAAATCAAATTAACTCATTTAACATAGAGTTACTGCCATCATATAGACTTAAATAGAATTAACAATAAATATCATTGCAACATAATACATGATCATATTACAAGCATCACAATCATGCATTTTAATTGAAATTAAACACATAATGATTCTTATCTTTGAAACTGGAGTAACTCCACCAACTGCATGTAGACCTTCCACGAACCTCCCAGCCTTAGACTGTGTTTCTCATCACTCTCAGCAGTAGATCACCCCCGAGCTAGGACTAAGCTTCTTTGGGCAAGGGAATCCTAGGCTAGGTAAGGTCAATAGGAAGACACATAGTTTATGAGGATGGATGCTCTCCCAGGAGCCACTTATGCTCACTGCTCACAGACTCTCATTCCCCACATGCCTGTCCCACCCCAAGAGTATACATTTTCACTGTCACCAGGACAGTCCTTCGGCTACTAAACCTCCCTTGCCTTGGGCTTCAGCAACAAGGTGAACCAAAATTCTCCAAGCTCTGTGGTAGCTACAGGACCCCTTCCAGGAGTTCTCATTTCCTCTGTGCACTCTCTCACCTGGAGAGAGTATCTCACAGGATTGACAACCTTCTTATTCAACTACAACCACCTCTCTCACCTGGAGAGAGTGTTGCACATAGGCCTGACAACTTGCTTCTTCAGCTCCGTTCCAGCACAAGGACGGGAAGAGTAAGGCTCAGCAAGAACAGATGACAGTAGCCAAGCACACTCAACCAAGGGACTATGTGGCCACAACAACCCACAATTATAACACACATTACATAGACAATTACGGTATGCTGAGGTTTCACAGAAGACACCAACTCAAACGGTTAAGCACAAACTCGGATTTGCAGTGTGGATAAACTAGGTTCACAGGACACACAAGAGACATGACTCGGTCCATGGGTTTCAGGATGCATGAAAATAAAATTATGCAGAGGTCGATGATGGAGGAAAATTGCAGAGACCAGATGGAATTCACAGGAATACACTATTCAATCACAGAGGTCTCACGGTTTCAAGTTTCAGGGCTGCGTGAGGTATGCAGCAATTAGATGTAGAGGCAACACAGTTCAGACAACTGACGACAGAATGGAGGATGAACCCCCATCATGGCTCAATTATTGGGTTAAATTGCATGTTCCTGGGTTGACACTTGTCGCCCATGAAGTTGCATGCACTCCATCAAGTATGCGTTCCCTTTTACATGAACTTAGGATACAAATAAACCTTTCACACCACTTTGGAATAATAATAAATTATTATCTCAAGGACTTAATTCCTTAAGATATCCCCTCTTCCAACCTTTTAGCCCCCTCTCCCTTACCCATTTTGTGGAATATTAGTCCCCCATCACTCTTTCTTCATGGTCGGTCAGCATGCAACGATGTTTATATATTATATTAATGATTTGCATAATTACATATACAAAATAAGGCTCCTAACCTTAACACTTAGGCTCTCCGGCCTAATAAACACATAAGCCCACCAGCTTATCAATACTCGGCTCACCAGCCTACAAAACATGATTACAATTCATAAACATGATTGCAATTCATAATATAATGGGGGCACTACCGAGGGATATTACAATCCCCTCCCCTTATTTTTGCACTATCCTCAATGCAACTCTTTACACAACATCAGCAAGATTTTCAAAATCTTCAAAAAGATGCGGGTATTATGCCCGCATATCATCCTCATGCTCCCATGTCACATCCTCAGGATTGTACCAGGTCCACTAGACCTTTACAAGCCCTATGGCTCAATCCCAGAGTTGTTTGTTTTTCCGATCCAATATGCGTATAGGATGCACTTGCAAGACACCTTCTTGTTCCACCTAAATCACATTCCAATCGATAACATGATTAGCTTTAGGTATATATTTCTTAAGCAATGAAACTGGCCCAATGCAATAACTCTTGCATCGTCTCCTCTGGTGCTTGCTTCATATTGGTGTACTTTGTTAGTAGTTCCAAAGGATTCTTTTTGTCTCCCCATCTAGCAAGGAACGATGTTTCAAATGCTGCGAAGTTGGGAATTCTTGCTGCTTGAAGGGCCTTAAACCACTTCCTAACCTCCCATGAAATACTCTGTGCGAACAACCTCATCTTCTCGTCCTCATGATCTACTTCTTCTAGATCATCAAAATCATTGAACCAATCCAAGTTCTTTTGGGCAGAGGTGTTTCCCTCGGCATATGTAGCTTGATCCTCTGGTTGTATTTTTGTGGAAAATCATGTAGCTATGCTGACAGGGAAAGGGGGCTGAATCTGGCATCCATTACTCTAGGATGGTTTGGGATTGGAGGGATGTTATGAGTGCGGACTACGGAAGCTTGTGGTTTTTTGTTTGGTATCAGATATCAAAACCTCTTCTCATCAAAGACTATATCATCCAAGTTAGTTTATGATTTATACCTGAACATGGTTTGTTAAAAAAGGGTGTCGAAATCAAGGTCATCAATACTTTGCACACTGTCTTTGGGTAAGGATATGTTTCTATCTAGGTAATATAACGAGTCTAGCGCCTGCTCCTTTTCCCTGCGCAAAAGTTTCTTGGGATCATACATAGGTACTATAGGGTCAGAGTCAAGATGGGATCTGGTATAAACTATCTTTGGAGCCAGGATTTATGAGTCGCACTAATCTATGCTAATGGTCTATTTTACTGGAGTCACCAGGGCAAAGGTTTCAACCAATATAGACGTTTGGCCCACTTTTACCCTCAGGGGTAAAAACTATAGCTTTATTCGTTCTCCCAGGGAAAATTTTATTCAATTCCGTCCCCGACAACGACACCAAAATGTTAGCTCTCTGTGAACTAGTTTGGCTGAAAAAACGAATGATAGAGGTAACCTACAAACCAAATTTAAGGCCATAAACTAGCCTTTCTGACCCAGAGAGGGCTCTCTCTGAGACTTTGTCTCTATACATGTTATGGCTTTGAATTGTCAGCTAGATTTAACACATTCGTACAATATTTATGGTTCTATTGGAAAGAGAATGCAAAAGCTTGGGCCATGGAGTCAAATTCTAGAAAACGAGAGAAATAAATGAATTGGAAACTAAAAATAGAGAGTATAAATGCTAAGTAGGCAACGATCTTTCAGTTTGAAGTCGTTGTGTGTGGTGAGAGAAAAATACATAAGTAACTCAGAGCACCGCTGGAGATGAATTCTTAATTTACTTAAATTTACTTTGTGCTTCTCCTTTGACATGTTATTTGGATGATCAAGCTCTTTGTCAGACTCCTAAAACCTAGTGTAATGGCTTTGATTGTTGTCACACGATCATTGGTTGAGGTGTGCATGTGATGGGTCACCACAGGCTACCACCGGTGTTTCCAAGATGACAACTCCAGTAAGGGGATAACGCCTTTCTTCAAAATTGTTGTGCGTTCAACATACACTTGTCCTTCACGATAGGTGGGTTTACAGCATTTGCACGATGTATGTCCATCGCACGAGCACATGTCAGAGTCCCTACTTCCTGACAGGAAATTGGACAGAGGGAGAAAAAATCTCGCGCCGCATTCAAAAATACCAAAACGGGGTCGGGTCAATCATGTTTTTGGACTCATCTATAGTCTTGATATTCAAAGCATTTTCCTAAGAGACCAGTTGCGCCTTTTCAGATTCTTTACTTGTATTCGCAAAACCGCGTTCCCTTTCAGCTTCATTTGAGCATTTGCTAGAGCCGCGTGAATGTTTTCCATGGCCGATCCACATTCCCTAAAGTGATCTGCAATTCTCTCCTTTGACATTCTTTGTGCTTCACACAGTTGGATGATTGTGTCTTGTGCTTCTCTGAGCTTCCTCTTGATCCAAGTTGCATTCACTTCTCGGGCCCATGATGCTGATGTCTCGACGATATTTTCTGCTAATTTCTTTCTCAACTCCCTTTTCTCCTGGTACAACTCAGCAATAGCAAGTTGTGCTTGCTTTAGTTGTTGCGATGGCTCACAAATTTTACATGTCTTCAGCATCCAACCTTCTCCTCATGGTGCACATTTCTCATCTTGAACCTTCGACAAGTTCCATCCGAATAGTGCGCATGAGTAACTCCTCAGTGACTGTTTTTTCATGCGGCTCACTCAGGGCTTGGGCCTCCCCAGTCTCTATTTTATTCCCAGCCTGCCCCTTTTCTGGGGTATCTTCTGTTGGGGGGATAAGGCTACCAATGTATTTCCTTTCTCTGCATCCCTTCCTATTTTCTCCTCTGCACTGTGAGATGTTTCTTTTCCCGTGGGTAGAGGGGGATCTCCTTTGGGGTCCCTGGGGATGTTGAATGTAAGAAGAAATGAATCCCAGCTCTTGCCCAGTCACCTCAATTCGTCAACTATCAACAATTTGATTAGTAAGATATAAGACAAGTTCTTCTTTGGTTGGTTTAATTCAACTTGGACGTTATCTTCCATTCCTTGGAGGCTTTGGTGCAAGAAGAAATGCAGGTTCAATTCTCTCCTTCCTGTGAAATGAATCAACAATCTGATCTAATGTGGGTGTATTCTATCAGACCTTCTTTAACAGGTGAAATACTTTCTAATCACCCTCAGGAGTTTCTTAAAAGGCTCTTGTAGATATTGACTTGGAACACCCATTTCGTCTTTCTCGTTTAAGAAATTTGGTTTGATGAATTCTTTGTAACATAACATGTCCAAAGGCATGCCTTTAGACCACAATTCACCATGCAGAGGGATCTACGTCATGACTAAGAAAGTTTCCTCTATCACCTGGACTGTAATTCTTGCAATAACCGCGCAGAACTTGTTGAATCTAAGCGCGAACTGTTCCTCCAGTTTCACATTGTATCCTTGGATTTTATTTCATTAGAGCATGCATCCTAATAGTTTGAAAGATGATCTAACATTTGGATCTTCATTTACCAATGCCATGTTTTGAGGCTCAGACCCCACAGTTATGCCACTTTGCACCCCTTTCCTTATGTTTTGGGATGTCTCCATGGTGCAATGTGTGTTTGTTTCATGCTCGCGGTAGTGAAGATGCCACCCCCTTCGCGCGACGATTGGATAACGATATTCTTAGCCTAGACCTGTCAGAGGGGCGGTAGTGGAACTTTGCACGATAAGCAAGAATGACTTTGGGAATTCACTGCGTATCCCCCAAGCGCCACGAATAATCTTTATGCAAGGATGGGTCGATATTGTGAGACTGATGATGATAGGCTCGTCGCTATAGGGGAGTGAAAAAGAGAATTTGGGCGTGAAAAGAACTTTGAGGATGAGGGAATGACCGTGAGAGGACTTGTCGTCTGAAAGACTAACTAGTGACCAACTTTGACCGACTCCAAACCATGATTTAAGATGGACCAAACATGAAAATCTCGACTAACCCGGTTTTTGACATAGTTGATGGCAATTGACTTTCCTGCAACAAGAAACTCAAGGCTTGCAGAAAAAGTTACAGACGACACATAAACTCGACTGGTAAATAGAATACATGAAGAGCGATTGGAATTTATAACTGGATGGGTGACGGATGGAATCACGATAGGGGACATTGAATCCATGGTGATAAGTTTTGAAGTACACTGAAGATTTGCGCAACACATTCACGTGATGGGTACACTTTGGAGTCTATAAAGTACAAATGATAAGAGTTGTAGAGTATACGTGATACGAGAGTTGTGATTTATTATCCCTTCTGACTTCATAATGAGGTGATGATGGTCATTATATCTGCCGAAGTGACCCTTATTATAACAACTTTCTTTGGCCTTTGGCACGTAAGACCTCCTCTTCTGACAGGACCCAACCTTTTTTTAAAAGACATTTATCATTTACACATGTTTGATTCTAATGTCCCTTCCCGACTCCAGGGGCCAAACTGACCACTAACTAACTTCAACCCAATCGATGTTCAGTACCTGACATCACACGCTTTGACACACGGACTATGACTTGACTAAGACTGACTCTAACTAAAAAAATGGTAGCGCTAACAGTTGGTAAGGACATCCAGGTTGCAAAAATATCATGGATTGATGGTAGAGCCTTGTTTTAGCGATTCAAAGGAAAAATATCAGGTGAAGCTAATCTTGTTAAATGGATGGAACTAAACTGGAAATCCCTTCTGGGATACATCCCTAAATACCAAGTTTTAGTCAAGCATTGGATATTCCTCATCCTGCAATCAGAAACAGTCTATAACACATTGATGGGAAAAAATTGGACATCGAGAGTTTCTAGTTTGGTGATGCATAAATGGACAGTTAATTTTGACCCAAAGCATGAGCCTATTAACACCATAAGGTTTTGGACCATTATTCCAAGAATTTCCCTAGGGTTTTGGACAAAAGAGGCCCTAGAAGCAATGAGAGGTAAATTAGGGGTTTTCATGGGGTTCAAACCCTAATGGATATTCTAGACTGACAAGAGATGGTTTTGGATTCACATTGAAGTAGATGTGTGTGAAAGAATGGTTGGGAACCTAGATTTAGTATGTAGTGATGAGGTATGGCACCATAAAGTGGACTACTAGAAAGTTCCTTTCTATTTCTATGGATGCCATGAAATTGGTCACATGCGGGCTCAATGAAAAACATTATGCCCTCTATACAAAAGAGATACTAAAGTCTAGTGGAAGAAAGGTTTGAAGGCTAGTAGCATGGAAGCAGAGAAGACCTCTACTATAAACCACTCAAATCCTATGGACTATTCTTCGGTGTCAGTTGCAGGATTGGATGAGCCTTCTCAAGTTCTCCCCCAACCTCCAAACCCTT
>ML791913.1:125826-152736 GCA_009831015.1 Picea engelmannii
TAGACTCCCCCTCTAAAGGCCCATCTGATGTCTCCCTGAAGCACCTCGTAGACTCTTTCATTCCCAAAATTCCTTCATTGGCCCCAAACGGAAAAGGGAATCCATTAGTTAAGAAAAAATGAATCTCCCCCAAAAGAAAGGTTATGCCCTTCGCCCCAGAGGAAAACATAAGGAATTTTCACCGTCCAAAGGGGGTCTAGCCCTAAACCCTCCCCAATCCAATCCGATAGCACAAAAATCAAACATCCTTAAAGCATAAGAAAAATATTTGTTGGAAAATTGCAAAAACACGAAAGCTTCCATAGCCAGGTCCCTTAGAGCTGGGGATGCCCTAAAAATCCATCCTCAATGATTTTTTTTCTTACGACGCAAGAGGGTTGGGGACACTTGAAATAATATAGCCCTCAAAAGGCTTATGAAAAGCCTCAATCTAGATGTAATTCTAATTCAAGAAACCATGTGAATAGGACATAAATCCAGAATCTCCCTAGAGTCATGGCTCAAGAATTGGTCAGTTAGTTCCATATATGCAGAGGGATATTCAAGGGGTCTATTTACAATATGGGGTCTTGTGTGTAAAGATTTTTCGACATCCTCCTTTCACAATGCCATTTTAGTAAAATTGATCGTTAAGGATGAAAAATTTTATTTTTTTGTTCTAAACATATATCCAGTATGTATGTTGCATAGATTTCCCTACTGGGGAAGACTTGGCTATTACTGGTGCACTCAATAACCCCCTCACTATAGTAGGAAGAAACCTTAACTTAATGCTCTCCCATAGGGAGGTTTCAAGAGAGAACCCTAGATAGGATGAATTTTTTTTTTTTTTCATTTCATTCCTACAAACTCATCATCTGGTTGATATTAAACCCATTAAATTGGTACCCACCTAGTGCAATTTTCATCCTGAAAAAAAAGTTGTATCCAAATGGCCGGATGGATTTTTTTAATTCAGATACTTTATTGTCAACCAGATTAATGGTTAATTCTTCAATAACGGAAGGGGTAATATAGAACCATAGGACCATTATCGTCAATATGAAATGTGGAATAGATTCTCCCCCAACAATTTTAAAACTCAACCAGGTGTGGTTGGAAGAGGAGGACTTTCAGGACTTGGTAAAAAATACATGGAAAAATCTGAATCTCTCATAACCACATACTATGATGAAACAATTTGCGGACAACCTGGCAAGGGTAAAAAAAGACACTAAGAAGTGGCTACAAGTTTATAAAGCATGAAATCTTAGACAGTGAAAGGAATGTGAAGGAATACTAGCAAATTTATATCAATCAATTGACGAAGGAATTCTAAGTGAATCCAATTTGAAGGAACTAAAGGAGCTAGAAGAAATCAAGCACTCCCTTCTAAAAAAAGAAGAGCAAACATGGAGACTTCATAGAAGAGTCCTATGGTTGAAATATGATGATAATAATACAAATTTTTTTCACTGGCGCATGAACTATAGGAATAACCTCAATACGATTTGGGATATTGAAAACTAAGAAGGTCATTTGGTGAGCTTATTTGATGACAAAGTTGAGGTTGGAGGAAAATACTTCCAGGTCCTTTTCAAATCCCCTGAAGGATGCGCCATTTAGGATATCCTACAGGTGGCTTCAAAATTCCACCCAATCATAATGAAAGACATGAATCGATTCCTAGAAGAAGAAGTAACTGAGCCTGAGGTTCTAGAATCTCTCTCCTCTATGCAACACAAGAAAATTATAGGTCCTGACAGATTTTCGGTTGAATTTTTTCAAAGCGTTTATAAGATAATGAAGTACGATATTCTTCTGGTAGTTATAGAATTTCAAAGGTATGAGAAGATGTTAGGGTCCCTTAACACCACCTTCCTTTTTTTAATACCCAAGAAGCAAGATGGAGTTTCATTCAAGGACTACATACCTATATCATGTTGTAATGTGATTTACAAGTTAGTGGAAAAAATAATTGTACAATGATTGAAATTGATTCTAAGTGAAATCATAGATGAAGAACAATTTGTCTTCCTCCAAAATAGAAAAAATTCATGATGCAATCTCAGCCACACAAGAATTCTTCTACTCCATCAAATCCTTGAAGGCTAAGGTAGTCTTACTAAAAATGGATCTCTCAAAGGCCTATGATAGGGTCAATTGCAATTTCCTTAGGCTAGCATTGCTTCAAATGTGCATGTCCATGTAGGTGGTGAATTGTATAATGGGATGTTTCCAATCATCCTCCTTCATAGTTCTAATCAATGGTGCTCCCTCAAGGGTTTTCAAAGCATCTCACGAGCTAAAACAAGGTTTCCCACTTTCCTTGTTCCTATTTCTCATCATTACTCAATGGCTAAGAAAAATGCTTCATGAGGCCAAGAACTCTAGCTTGATAAGGGGTTTAAAGGTTTCAACAAGGGATCCAATTTCTCAATCTTTCTGCTTAGCCACAGGTATGGAAATAAATTTTAACAAATCCTATCTCATTTTCCATCAATGCACAGATCATGAAACTCTACATATAGGTAAAATAATCCTATCCCCTAAGAGAATTCTAGACAAAGATTTTAAATCTTGGTTTCTTTATGAAACCAAATAAGTATTGTATTTCTGATTGGGGATGGCTAGAAAAAAATATTGAATCATGCGTCTCCATCTAGGTAAATTGGATTCTATCTAGGGGAAACATACTTATGCTACTTAATTTTTTCCTCCAAAGTATCTTGGTTCACTGGTGCTCCATAGAGGAGATACCCAAGGGAATATTAATGAAGATACACAAAATTAGCTTCCAATACTGGTGGTCTGTTCACCAAAAAGATGGTGGGATTCATCTAGAAAAATGTTCCATGATAGTGGCACCAAAGGAACTAGGAGGCTGGGGATTAAACAACATCTATGCCTTCACACAAGCACTAGAAAGTTGCAGCCTCTAGAGACTAACTCAAGGAAACTTGCTTTGGGTGGTAATGCACTCTAAATACTTCCCTAATATGTCCACCACAGACTGGTTCATATTTTCAAGGAAATCTACAAAAGGATCAATTGTATGGAAGGATTTAGTGTTCTCATTCCCTATGTTAGGAGAATGGATTGTGTGGAAAATTGGCAATGAGAGGCAGGTTCACCTCGGAGAAGATCCTTGGTTCGAGGATAGAAATAGATTTCAATGCTCTTATTATCTCATCCTGGCTCTGAGGTCACAAAACATCTTCACCCTCAATGACATAAATTCATGCGATCTCCAACCACGTGGAAGGGCTGGGTGGAAATTTGTGGATGCCTTGGGGATCAAAAATGTTAGGTATCTAGAGAAGTAGGGGCAGGGACAGAGGGACCATAGTGATAATAGTGGAGGCCATGTAATGTAAGGTGGAATAGGTCCACTATAGTATTAAATAAGGCCCACTATGGTAGTTATATATAATAAAGGTAAGATGACTTCTTAGAAGGTTCTGCTTCTAGAAGGTTCTTCCTCTAGGATGTTCTTAGATGGTTGGTAACACTTATAAATGGGTTCAAGCAATGTAATGGGGATGAAGAGAAATATTGTATTTGGAGTGATATCTCAATAGGAGGATGCCCCTCGAATAGGCAAGTGAATAGGAGAGGATCCCTTCCATAATATGATCGATTGTATGGTGTTGCCCTACCTCAAGGGTTTTCTTATAATAAAAGTGTGGTTCTTCTATATTGTTCTCAGAATATTTGTGATGTTTCTGTATGCAAGTATTTGGTTCTTAAAAAATGGTATCAAAGTCAAGTTTGATTCGTATATTTTATTCTTAACAAGTGGTATCAGATCACTTTCCTTGGCAGGAATTGTGGGCAATTTTTTTTTCTATTTTTGCAAATTTTTTTCAGAGAAAAAAAAAAGGGTTGTGACATTCTGGATAATTTATGTATGCTTCTATGTAAAATTTGTAGAAATGGGTTGTATATCTGAGTTCCTCTCAGAAAAACACCCAAACTAAAAAAAAATCGTTTGAAACAGAGTTTGAGAAGTAAAGTTATCGACATTTTAAAATCTGCTATTTTCAAGCTTTTTCTGTGGACGACCATGCGATTTTTATGATTTATGTAGCACTTGGGGCTGAGTTTGACCAAAAAAATTACATATATGAGTTCCTCTCACAATTTTACCCAAATTCAAAAAACAAATCGTACAAATCAGAGTTCCATAAGTGAAGATATCAATGATTTAAAATCAACCATTTTGTGGGGGTTTTCATGATGGTGACAAGACTGCAGAGCTCATCACTTTTCACATGGTGCTTAGATTAGTACCAAATCAGTTCCATTAGATAGATAATTTTAATATCTTTATTTTGGTATATTATATATGGTGTTTGCAATAGATATTCGACTTCTCATGGAACTTAAACTAAAGTTTGAAGCCCTTGAGACAGGTGTTCAAAATCTTCAAGTGATCACACTTGCAATGCAAAAGAGATACATTATGCAGGACATCGAGGATGAATATAATCAAGAAGTACATGCTTGGCATAATTTTGAGGATGCTTGTTATGATTGGTATATGGATAGTTTTCATTTCTGGGATGAAAACCATTTTCATCTTCTATTTGATGACTCTACTCGACCTTCTGTAGAGAACATTCTAGAGAGTAGATAAGATCTTTCTATGCCCACTCTTCTTCAATTTTATTATTCTCCAGTAGTAGTGGATGAATTTTTGGTTAGTTCTACAAATTTTGATCCACATGAGCAATGTTTCTCTTTGGAGCATCATTTTCAGTTGGCTATGGTGTTTGGATATCTTCAACGTGGAGTTCACATAAGCACTTGGACATGGGACCCAGGTTTACAGTGGCAGTTGGACTACTTTAGCATGGTAGTTCGCATTCCTACATGGGACTCTGGTTCTCAGTCTACTTCAGCACTATGGTCCACACTTATCCATGGGACTGTGGTATATAGTTTTACACCCTCATAACAAGCGTTGAGGACAACACTTTAATAAGGGGGATGGAATGTTAGGTAGATAGAGAGGTAGTGGGGGGCTTGGAGGGCCCATAGTGATAATAGTGGAGGCCATGCAATGTAATGTGGACTAGGTCCACTATAGTATTAAATAAGGCCCACTATGGTAGTTAGATATAATAAATGTAAGAGGAATTCTTAGAAGGTTCTGCTTCTAGAAGGTTCCTCCCCTAGGATATTCTTAGGTGGTTGGTAGCACTATATAAAGGGGTTCAAACAATGTAATGGGGATGAAGAGAAGTATTTTATTTAGAGAGATACCTCAATAGGAGGATGCCCACTCGAAGAAACAAGTGAACATGCGAGGATCCCTTCCATAATATGATCAATTGTATGGTGTTGCCCTACCTCAAGGGTCTTCTTATAATAAAAGTGTGGTTCTTCTATATTGTTCTTTGAATATTTGTGGTGTTTTTGTATGTAAGTATTTGGATCATAACACAAAGGGATCTATGTTGAAGAATGGAACCTCTATATCAACTGCATGTTGAGGCCACAACAACCCTCCCTTTACTTTTTCTTTTACAAGCAAAAGGAAGGCCCCCCCTACTAAAATCTCAATCATAATGCGAAATCCACTGCTGCTTGAACCTAATGCTAATTCTTTATCTACCTTGAGGAATTTGGGGGTTTGATCTTGATTGATGATTGTCTTGAATGAGTTTTTTTTTGAAAATTTTCTGAATGGATAACTCAAATTTTGCATCCTCTTGTTGCATGTTGTGTTTAATGTCTTCATCTTTATGCTTTCGTATATTGATCATACTCTTTAGCTTCGAACTCTTCGCTTAAATCACAAGATCACTAATCCTTCCTTTGAGTTTGAGACTTGGTACAACTATTTTCCAGGACACTTATTTACAACATCCAAGATCATGGATTATTATTTTTGAAAGAAACCAACACTCATTCATAAGTTTGTTGAAGGAAGACAATATAATGTTTATGGTATAATGGCAAGTGTATTCTTATTCACATAAATGATCTCATTTTTTATGTGGTTGTAGGAGCAGGTTTGCATGATCACTTTATTTACAAGACTGCTCCAACCTTGAAATGCATGTGAGGAATCCCTTCCTCTTGCCTAGAATTCTCTTTATGCGAATATTGTCTGTCATTTGAAGCCAATCTAGTCAACATTATGAACTGAGCCTTGTCTTTCTAAAATCTCAGCCAAATTTGTTTCTTATCACCATTGAATAGATGAGGTTGAAACCTTGATCCTTACTAGGCTACCCCTTATTGGTAAACAGATTCACCTAGGCTTATAGTTTCCCCGAGGTCTGAAGCTCGCAAGGCTATCAGATCCACATTTCTCATGGTCCTATCCAATGAGCTCATCATATTTACTCTATGAGGAAGCCCCATTCAGAGTGTTGAGTGTGTATTGTCTTAAGACTAGTCTGAAGCTTTAAGGCCAAAAGCCTATCAGGATCCCTATTTTGTCTCATTGGGGTGACCAAGTCAAGTCCCTTGTGATATTCCTGAGGTCTAAAAGGCGCAAGTTTCTTTGGATTAATCTCTATCGGGTTCTTCTTTCGGCCTCCCCTATCTCCGAAAATCTAGGCTAGAGACCTATTGAGCTTCTTGGATGTAGAACCTTATCGTATCATCACCCAATTCTTTCTCGCCACTTGTTGTAACCAGTTTCATACATTGTGACATGACGTAAGAACCTATCCCCTGATATGATTGTATTCCCCCTCTTTGCAATCTTATCAGATCCGCCTTCCGATATCTTCAGTTTGACTGGATTGACATGCAATGTGTTGATGTATAGTGTCAATCTCATTTTATCATGCAAGTCGTTATTTGTGACGATAAAATTAATATTGTTTAATAAATTCTCTACAATTATAAAAAAAATTGGAAGGAAATTTCATCATATACCTTATATTTTGCTTGAAAATCATATCATTGTTAGAAAAACTCAAATTTCACATAGTTATTCACAATTTCTATAAATAAAATTTGTATATTAGGAAAGCTAATTCAATTTCCTACATTTCAGCATTTTACACCATATTCTAATTCATTGTAAAATTACGTTGAATAATCCCTCTTAGTTAACATATTGTTGTTTTTCCATGTAGCTTCATGAGAGACCATCATTAACTTGTACTCACCCATGTGTTATTCAATAAATTTTGAATTTTGATGAGTTATAATAATAATTGACTTTCATCACAATTTTACACTTAACCTTAAGTGTTATTATATATAATTATTAATATATTATTTATTAAATTTAAAATTTTAATAAACTATAATAATAATTTGTAACTTCATTAAATCAATAAATGCTAATTAATCTTTTAATTATTTATATAGAAATTATATTAATTTTTTAAATTTTTTTGTTTTTTTACATTGAATAATCATTATTATCAAAATACCATTTTATAAAACTTAACCACAATTTCTACCACTTACACTAATTACAATAACTCACAAAATAATTATTTACATTCAATCTTAAATGTTATTATATATAATTATTAATGTATTATTTATTAAATTTTTAATTTTTAAAATTTTTAATAATAATTTACTTCATTAAATAAAAAATGATAATTAATATTTTAATTATTTATATATAAATTATATTAAAAATTTTACAAAATTTATTTTTTACATTAAATAATAATCTCATTATTTCATTATTATGGAATACTATTTTATAAAACTTAACCATAATTTCTATCATTTACACCAATTACAATAACTTAGAAAATCATTAAATGCTCACTCGGATATGATTTTCATAGCATATTATGAGATTCAATAGCTATTAAGTATATTATACACAAAATATCTTCATAGCTTTTTTTTTCCAACTAGAAAATTTCTCATTATATATATTATATAATTTGTGTTTTAAACATGAGATTACAATCGCAGCCATGAAGAAATGGATTATAACTTTCCCCTTTTGTAGTATTTCAACCAACAAAGTGAGAGAGTTATAAAAGAAAGAAGCAACAAGGAGAATTTTCAAGCATGTAAAAACTGAAGGTGAGGTTATATGAGTGGGCTGCCAAGTAATTGAGATTCAGAATGGTGATGGTAGTTGTGATTAGAAAGAAATCCAACTTTCATGACTAGAAAGTCCACTAAGGAAATAGGATTAAGTAATATTGATCTTAGTAGAGGGATAGAAAGTGTGGTGGGCCCTCATGACCATCTATCTAGAGATGATATGTAATGATTCCCACTTTTTCCTGGAGCGCAACCTTTTAGAGAAGATCAACAGTTTTATTATGCTCACGATAAATGTGATTGTAGTTGATTTTTTTAAAGGATGGTTGTAGAAGTCTAATTCTGTCCTTCCAAGACAAGAGTGAGATTGCTTGGATTTCTCCCATGCCTCTCAACCATTCGATGACAATACTAGAATCTCCAAGTACTTATAGGGTTTCTATGTAGAGTCTGGATGCTAAGTAAAGTGTGGGCTAGACACCTAAAAGTTTTGCCCTGGTGTTGGTGCCTGGGTCACAATTGAAAGTCCATTTGTAGAAGGTGTTATGAGTGGTTTTAATTAATCCTCCAACTCCACTCAGTGACCCATTTGTGCGCGCAACTCCGTCAAACCATGTTGTAGGGACGTCATCAAGTTTAGGTGCCTTTAATATGCATTGAAGTCTTGTTTTTTTAGCAAGTAAATCATTCCAAGAATTGTAGATTCCAAGTACTTTATAAGCTGTAGCAGTTGAGGATGGAGTCCCATTATCAAATATGGTGTTGTTTCTTTCAAGCCAGATCATCCAACAGATAATGGATGGAAGATGCATGTGCATGTGCTCTTTTTGTGCCCGGGTTTTAAAACGGTTTGGGAGTGAAAATTCGTCCCATGAAGAAGTGAGATTTAACGTCAAAGTAGTTTTTCGCCAGACCTGTCTTGTGAAGAAGCAATTTATAAAGAGATTTTATGATGTTTCTTAATCAAGACCACATAAGTGGCAAAATCTAGGACCGGACCCACCTTTTTTTAGCAGAACATCCCAAATGTTTAACTTGTAATTGGTCAACAACCAGGTAAACAATTTTACCTTGGTCGGAATGCGCCATTTCCAATTACATTTTTCTTAGCCTCTGACTGTTGTGCGCCAAAGTGAATTTGATATTGCATTATATACATTTTGGACAGTTAGATTACCCAAGCAGTTGCCCCCTGCCCATTGTGGATGGTCTTCTGAATCTGTGAGGCTGATACCCAAGTATGTGAGGGATAAACAAAAATTGTTTCATTTGCTAGCTAAGTCTAGATTGAGTCCTAAGGTTTCACTGGTGACCCAATTGTCTGGTTGATGTTCAGATTTGGAAGTCTCTTTAATTTGATAAAGGTACCAAATGTTGATTGAATACAAATGTGTTAATAACTGTGGGGAAAGTGAGACTGGAGCATTCATCTCACTAATGCGATCACGACCAAGTTGTATGGTAGAGCCCAAGACTGGGAGCCAACATAGCCAACGGGTGATCAAAATTTTCATTTTTGTGATGTTCCTCCAAAAAAATGAAACTGATCTGGGAATGGTCGTCTGCGCTAGTAGCTAGCTTTTTACTATGTAGTGGCTGAGATATTTGTCAATAATTATAGAATGCCAAATGCCCGGACGTGTCAGCACTCGCCAGAGAGATGCGGTTGCAAGAGCTTGACTGAAATAACATGATTTCGAATCCCCCACCCTCCCTTCTGTTTTGTCTTAGCCAGGTTAAGTCAGTTCAAAAGGTGTTGTCGGGGGTGTTCAGAGTAGCTAGACCAAAGGAAGTTAAAGATAAACTTTCAGAGTTTTGTGAAGACCGAAGTGGAAAGAGTTGTTAGTGCCATCCAATAGACTGCTTGTCCCTCGAGGGCTACTTTGATTAGTGTAAACCTGCCACCAAGAGAGAGCCACCTTGTGCACCAATGTCATGTTTTTTTTTCCACTTTGGCAAGTAGTTAGTTCCAGTCTGAAGGCTTGTATGAGTCTGATTTTAGATGGTAGCCTAGATAATTGAGACCAAAAAAAAGTGGTAAGAAGGTGTGGGGAAAAATACCTTTGATCTAGTCCAGGGAAGCATGATGAATATTGGCAAGGTGAAAGATGGATTTGTCCCAATTGATCGTCAATCTAGTGGCGTTGCAGAAGTTGTGAAGGATCTCTTTTATTTCAATCTGTTATTGAAGAGTGCCTTTGGTCATGATGAGTACATTGTCTGCAAAAGGGAGGTATAATATCTTAAGGGTTCTAGACACCTTTATACCAGAAATCTTGCCTTTTTCTTGTGTTGTTTTTAGGAGCAGGTTTAAAGCTTCCATAGCCAAAATGAAGAGAAGAGGTGAGAGAGGGAAGCCCTGCCTCATACCTCTTCCCATGTGAAAAAAAGAGGAGAATTCTCCATTAACTAAAATGGCAAGATTAGTGATATCCACATAGCTAGCTCATAATCTACTTAATTAATTAGTGGCTGAAGCCTGTCTGAACTAGGACCAATTTAAGAAAATCCCAATCAATAGAGTCAAAGGCCTTTTTAAGGTCCAATTTGAGAATAACTGCCTAGAATTTCTTAACTTTAATGCTGTGTAAGCATTCCTGAGATGACATCTAGAATCTGACGAATTTTTAAAAATCCTAATTGGTCAATCGAAAAGATAAGAGAGAGAAAAAGCTTGAAATATATCATACGCAAAACACATGCTATATTATATTAAATAACTATGAATAACATCACAGCTAAGATAATGCACATAAACAATATTTATTTTTTCATAATAACTAAATTTCCTATGAAATTGTTTATTTTTTAATATGCATTAGCAATAACTAAATTCCATGTGAATTCCATAAGCTCAAACTACCTTTGGCAAAAGTTTCACAATGTATTTCAACCATTTATCATTTACCAGACTGCGTATTTCAACCATATATCATTTACCAGACTGCGTATTTCAACCATATATCATTTAAAAGCGTTATAGGGACACGAGTTTCTACCGTATATGGTCTACGAAACTGTAGCATTACAAGCACACAAAAACATACTGAATTTACTTAAAGTTAAACTGTAGTATAAATAACTGTAATTGCTAAACGTTTTATTTATTTTTTTATGTTTTTTTGAATCCGGACATGTAAATTTGAATAATATAGTTATTTTTTGTTATTTAAATTGTATTTTTTAATGGATAAATGAATTCAGAGTGCTGAAAAATCCTTAGAATATTTAGATTATACAAACTTAGCCACTTAAATTTGCAATTCAACCATTCGTCACCAGATTTCAGTCAAAATCAAACTAAAAAAATCTTAAAAAAATCAATGTGTTGTTTGACATAGGAATCTCACTGAATAATGTGTTGTTTGGGACTTGAGTCAGTTTGCTTAATTTGAATAAGTGCAAGCTGTGTTTATATGGCAATTCTTATTTTCATTGCAGACCTTTCTATTCAATAAACATGGAACAAAGTCAATGGAAGTCAACTGTTAACTTTACTACATATTTGAATCTACAATTGAATTAAGTTCAAGTTGCTTATAGCTTAATCTAAGCATTTTAGTTTTTAGTTTTTTTTCTACAATAGATAACCATAATCATAGTAAAAAATTAGATCTATAAAGATTGGAAAATCCATAATTATAGTCAAAAATCAGATCTGATTAATAAAGATTGGAAACTAAAAATCATATTTAACATGTAGATTAAAATAGTTAATGAATTCAGAAAGTCTCATACATCAATTAATTAATGAATTCAGAAAGTCTCATACATCAATTAAGTGTCTAGCTTTCCCTTGAGCTTAAAAATAGATTATTGTTATTATTATTATAATTATGCCGAAAGACAAAGACGTATACCTATTAGAGATGGACACAATTAATCACCTTTTAATCTAAAATTTTAATCTAATAACTTAAACGTGCTGATTCTAGCAGTTGCAGCCAATGGTTCCTCGGATATTCTTGATCTCTGGGGACATTTTTTCTTAAGTTCGTCTATCACAATCTCCTCATAGCGGCATTCCTCGGGCACCTGCTTGTATTTCTCACTGTGGTCGACTGTTAGAGCCGAAGCGAGCACACCAGTGTTGCTTGTTCTTCTCATTGGAGCGAGGGTTTTAAGAGTCGAATCGAGCACAACAGTGTTTGCTGGTTCATCTCATCCGAGTGAGAGTGCTTCCCTGGATAATCTTCAGCAGATTCAATTCCACCTCTGATCTAAATAAACCTCCCCTAAATTATTACACATTTAAAACAACAAACTGTTCATCTTCACTATGATAATCGTGGATTACACGTTGTTCCACTACATCTTCCACTTAAACCACCTCTCAAGTGGAATTTGATGCGTTGATGCAGTGAATAACGACGAGAATGTGTTTATTTTCCACAACTACATTAGCCACAACCCATTGGTCCATAGAAAGCACTAAATTCCATTCACAATCAAATACATTTGGCCACTGTGTTGATGATTCCTTTGACTAAAATGTCGGCCGCCTGTGTCGACTCCATTATTTTGCACAACGAGCTAGCACAGCATATTCTTCTTTCCTTGCGCTATATAAACCGGCACTCCTCAATCAAAGAAACAACACTACCTACATTGAGCCTTCTCACAAATTTGATTCATTCAGAAATTGATTTGGCTGCTTCTTGTAAGGCGTCCCTGAATATGGCAGCAGCCACCTGTTTTGCGCTACTTCTTCTGGCAATGGCCGCACAAGGCAGCCACGCCTTGGACTTCGTGGTCCACAACTCCGTCAAGAGTAGCGACGGCGGGAAGAGATTCGACAACGAGATAGGGAAGGCCAACGCCGCGCAGATAATGGACGCCGCCTCCCGATTCATCTGGCAGACCTTCGCACAGAAATCGTCCGCCAACAGGAAGAACGTGCAGAAGGTCACTCTGATTGTGGAAAGCCTGAGCGGAGTCGCCTACACGAGCAACGACGAAATCGACTTGAGCGCCGAGTACGTTGCCAATTATCAGGGCGACGTAAAGAACGAGATCACGGGCGTCCTATACCACGAGATGACCCACGTCTGGCAGTGGGACGGCAATGGCGGTGCGCCGTCAGGGCTGATCAAAGGCATCGCGGATTATATTCGCCTCACCGCGGGGTTCGCCCCATCGCACTGGGTTAATCCCGGCAGCGGTGACAAGTGGGACCAGGGGTACGAAGTGACTGCCTACTTTCTCCAGTACTGTGACACCGTTGCCTCTGGTTTCGTTGCGCAGATGAATTCGAAACTGCGCAATGGATGGGACGTGGGATTCTTCCATGATCTCACTGGTAAATCTGTTAATAAACTATGGAAGGATTACAAGGCTAAGTATGCAACTTCATCTTAAGAAAAAATGATGTTATACAGATGAACTTGTATCTCATCTATCCTTTAAGTTTAGTGGTTTGAACTTTCAGTAGACCTTACTGGTAATAAAATATGTAATAAAAGGTCACCTCACTGGTAATAAAAGGTTTCATAATTAATGATATAAATAAATAAAATAAGATGGCATTTATTGGAAATGGTATAATTAATAGATTTTTAATCTAAAATATTATTTTGATGGTTAATAATTGAAGATGTAATATATTTTTAGTGGTCCTCTTAAATCAAAGAATGTGATTTATTGTTTATAACTTCCTTACATTTATAAATGCATCAATTAACTTGTTTACTTTTTTAGATTTACCTAATCATATTAAGAAGTTACTGTAAAACTAAATAATTACTACATTTAGATAATTAACATAAATAAATAAATATATGTTCAAATCAATATATGTGCAAATCACTTTTTATAGAGTGTGAACGGTGACATGACTGATACCACGTTTGGCTTCGTTCACGATATTTTTGATACAGCTACGGACCATAGATACCATAGTGGCACATCCTTGGGGTAATGAGGATGCCAGGCATCCTAAAAACGCAATCAAGGCGTGGTAATGTAAGGATTTTTGATGGGCATACTCACGAACCCATTCGCTCGCGTGTAATCAACAATTCCAGTAATCCAAGTGATGACCAGTCTTTAAAAATCGGACGTAGCCTAGGATGATAAAAAAAAAATCTCAAAACAATTAATAGATGATCCTACCATGTGTAAAATTATTGAATAAGATGATTCTACCGGGTGCAAAATTTAAATATTACTACCAGAGGCTGACCCGTAAGATGATACTACTAGGTGCAAAATTTAAATAGTGAATAAAGTAGTTCAGTGTTATACTTTTATTTTAAGAACTTTATTCTTAATTTTAATTATAGATATAAATGACAGAAGACACATAAACTAAAATATTTGAAAAAAAGTGGATGAATTGAATCCATATTTTATATAATAGAGAGATCAATCGAAAAACTTCTAAAATATTTGACAAAAAATGGATGAATTGAATCCATTTGTTATATAATAGAGAGATCAATCGAGAAACTTGGATATAATTAAATTATAATCATCTTAGGTAGAATTAGAATTATGCCTATGCCTTATAAGCAATCAATAATGTAATTTCTAGTTCTTTTTTTTTCAACACTTAAAACACTTGTAGGTCAATCATAATCCCAAAAGTGCTATGACAATAATGAACACGAGTATGTGACCAGGAAGTAAATCCATTTCTTAATATCAGAAGTAAATCCATTTCTTAATATTAGTAAGAAACACTATGGCTCCCTTTCAATCCAACAATTAATAAAACACAACACCACTACAAAACACAATAATGACTAATCAAATTATTTATTACATTCTTAGTTTTCACAGCGCCATGAATTTTCATGGACTCGGCATTTTTCTGTGCTAATTAAGGTTTTTTTTTAATTACACCAAGAGTTTTACCAATAATAAGATTTTAGGCCTTCACACGTAATGATAGATCAAGGCCGTATTATTAAGAGCTTGTGGTAGGGATGGGTTCCGTTCTAATGCCCGAAAATAATATTCCAAAGCCTTCGTATGTTCCCATTACTTGTATGCACAAGACCTATATTATATAGTATATAACTTCGATCATAAGGGTCAGTTTCCAGTCGCATAGCTTCATAATAATTTTGTAAAGCTTCCGCATATTCCCCTTCCGATTGAGCTGACATCTGCTACGGTCGTTCATTCCATTTCAATGATCTCCGCTTCAAAACCGTACATGAGATTCCCACCTCATACGGCTCCTCCTTTCTCTTTCTTTACAGTAGGTAATACGGAGAGTAATCCATGGAATTGAAAAAAAAAAAAAGATTTTGACCCAATATTATGAATTAACAGGGACTAGTGTATTTCCAATAAATCTCTAGCCATCCTTCTAATGTAGTACTTATACCAATAGATATCCCCTATTGAAATAGATGGTTTAATAAATCCTTTAATTACAAATTCCTATCTTACAGTAAACAATTACCATGGTTAAGCTGGCTGGATGCACGTTTGGCTTGCCTTGCCTTTTAATTAATGCACCTTTCAGTGAATGCATCCATGGCTAAGTTGGATGCACATTTGGCCTTCCTTTCAATTAACACATCAATGGTTAAGCTGACATCTGGATGCATGTTGGATGCCACGTTTGGGTGACTTTTCAAATTTTGTCGGGGCCTGGGACAGATGATCAGGCTGATAGTATTAAATCAGAGTATGAATCGACGGATGCGTCAGATACAAACTATACACTAAATTATTCATCAGAATCAGAGTAGAGTATGAATCGACGGACGGACATAGAGGTTTATTTTTCATTTGCATTTTTTCAACGTCTTACAATACTAGTACAGCAGTAGAATAGTTGCTGGTGAACGTCGAAAGGTTGAGAAGATGAAATGAACCTTTAAAAAAAATATTAAATTTTATTATCTATTAACAAATAAACTGTTGGGCTTCATTTATCTTGTGTTAATATTTTAATTTATGTTAATCACTTAAGTGGCAATCAGTTAGCTATCAAAGTAATTTTTAAATATGATTAGGTAAATGTAAAAAAGTAGACACATAAACTGATGTCTTTATAATAGCTAGGAAGTTAATGATTGAAATCACAGCCATTTATTTTGTGTGACTACTAAGAATATTCCAGCCATATTTAATCATGTCCATAGAAAACTTATTAAGCACTAAACCCCTATTAAATCTACCCATTGCCAATAAGTGTATGCCTTTCAACGTAAATATAAGATAATAGAGACTCCGCTTCATCTACGATAACAGTCTGGAAGAAGATGAGTATAAACCCTCCCTCTACATCTCATGTATTCAATGAGGATAGTGAGGACGTGCGTTCTCCAAATTCAATGGTTGAAATAGGGTCTCCATCTACGATTTCTCCAAATTTAGTGGATGAAATAGGGTCTCCATCTACAATTTCTGCCTCGAAGGAGACTATTCCTCCATCAATGTTGCCCATACCAATGGAAGACATTGATGGCAATGATAATAACCAGTTTCCTCTGGCATCATGCGCAGAGTTCCCTTCTGTTACAGTAACTGGAGTGGAACACACCAAGAAAATTGAAGACGCAGGCCTGAACGCAACCAAGAAAATTGAAATCGGTCAGAAATTGAAGTCTGCATACGGTGACTTTGGAAACAACAAAAATAATTTCTTTTAATGATTATTAGGGCTAGGGCAATGATGAAAATACTTAGCAATGATTAATGATTATTTGAAGAAAATTGAAATCCTTCCGAAATTGAAGTGTGCCTAGGGTTATTTTGGAAACAACAAAAATAATTTCCTTTAATGATTATTAAAGTTAGGGTAGTGATGAAAATACTTAGCAATGATTAATGATTATTAGGGTTAGAGTAATGATGAAAATACATTGTATTAGCAATGTAGAGTTAAAATGTTAAATAACTTACGAAGATGATATATTCAAAAAATAGATTAATAGGTGATTGTAAATGTTTGTACATTTTATTTTATTTTATTTTTTTGGTAAAATGCAATTTCAATGTACTATATTTATTATTAAAAATAAATAAATATAATATTATATTTATCATTAAAAATAAAAAAACAAAATTTATATTAAAATAGTTTTAAAGTTTTTAATATATTTTTATTATTTATATATTTATAAAAAACACATGAAAGAATAAATTATAACATTAATTCTTTTATTTTAATAAAAAATTGATTCTAAAATGAATTGCAAAAGTGTATGTGGTGGTGAGAAACATTTCTAATAAAATAGTTTTTAAGTTTTTAAATATATTTTAATGAGTTATAAATAAGATATGAAAGTAGTCACCTTTAAGAAAAACAAATTTTAACATTAATTGTTTAATTTTGAATAAAAATTGAATTCAAAAATTAAGTGTGTGCTATCATTAATCCTTTAATTTTGAATAAAAATTCGATTTAAAAATTAATTGTAGAAATGTATGTGGTGGTGGGTGCATCAGAGAGTTTGTATTAAGACAAGTGATAATATTTTTCACTATATTGCCTCTTTTTGATTATAAGTTTTTTTTTTTCATTTTTTCTTTCTTTCTTTATGAGAGTAGAAACCCAAGTACTATGGACCCACATTAGGGGTTAATGTGATGTGGGTCATTCATTTGTCTCACCAATGTACAATAAGAATATGGTAGAATTATTTCTATTATAATTTGTATTAGGGTTACTAATACTACATTATTGTATTAAGAAGTGATTATATATTATATTACTAATATTAAATGTTAATGTAATATTGACAACTTATTATATTAATGATTATTAATAATATTATTAATGGTTATTAACAATGGTCATAATTAATATAGGGGTATTAGTTATTATTAATATACTTATTAACTATATTATATAAGGGGTACCTTAAGGGTATGAATGTATATTATACATATATACCCTATATACAATAATTATTAATTAATATTAATAATAACCATGTCAACAATAATGTATTAACAATATATTAAGGTCAATGCAGTTAGGGCTATGGTTATTATGGTTATTAGGGTTAGGGTTATTATGATTAGTGTTAGCACCATATTAAAACAATACTAAACTTTGGTCCACATCAAGCTCAACCATGGTTAACCTTAGTCAACCATGGAAAATCATACTCAAGCATGGGAAAACCATAGTCAAGTGTATTTTCTATCAATGTCTTTAGAACAAGTAAAAATTATCATCTGTAAATTTAGAGATGACTTTCTATCAATGTCCTTAGAACAAGTATGATTCTAAGTTTCATTCTATGTAATAAATCTGTAAAGTTAGAGATGATTTTCTATCAATGTCCTTAGAACAAGTATGATTCTAAGTTTCATTCTATGTAATAAATCACATTAGTTCAAAGTTAATATCTTTGTGAGAAAGGAAACACCTTGTAATATTGTTTGAAAAATATTGGACAAAACTTCCTTTTCAAAACATGTCAAACATAAAGCAACATTTTTGTGTGAAAAAAATAACTTGACTTTGCGATTTCATGAGAAAAAACAAATGTTGCAAGATGAGGAACACAGTAATGTTGCAATTTGACAAGCATAGTAGCATCACAATCTAGCAAACATAGTAACATCACAATGTCAAAAGCATAGCCCTATAATTGCAATGTCACGAACATATCCCATCTATCGCAATGTGACGAACATCGCCATATTGTCTCAATCTGACGAACATAGCAGCGTCACATTATGACAAACATAGTAACGTTGCAATGTGATCAACATATCCCTATCGTCGCAATGTGAAAAACATATCCCCGTCATTGCAATGTGATGAACATGCCCATACTTTGTAATATTTTTTGACAAAGCTTGGACAAAACTTCCTTTTCAAAACATGTCAAACATAAAGCAACCTTGCCATGTGAAAAAATAACTCAATGTTGCCATTTCACGAGCAAAACCAAATGTTGCAACATGCGGAACATAGTAATGTTGCAATTTGACAAGCATAGTAGCGTTAGAATCTAGCAAACATAGTAACATCAAAATGTCCCAAACATATCCTTGTCATCGCAATGTCACAAACATATCCCATCTGTCGCAATGTGATTAACATAGCCATATCATTGCATTCTGACGAACATAGTAGCGTCACATTCTAACAAACATAGTAACGTCACAATGTGGCAAACATAGCCCTATCGTCGCAATGTGGCAAACATAGCCCTATCGTCACAATGTGACAAACATAGCCCCATCACTGCAATGTGACAAACATGCCCATATTTTAGCAATGTGATGAACATATCTTCGTCGTTGCAATGCGATGAACATATGCCCATCGTCACAATGTGTGGTTTACTCAAATGTTTCAACATGAGGAACATAGTAATGTTGTATTATGACGAACATAGTAGAGTCATAAGCTGACAATCATAGTAACATTGCAATGTTAAAAACATAGCCTTGTTATCACAATGTGACGAACATATCCCATCTGTCGCAATGTGACGAACATATCCATATTGTCGCAATGTGACAAACATAGTAGCATCACTTTCTTACAAGCATAGTAACGTCGCAATGTGATGAACATAGCCCTAACGTCGCAATGTGACGAACATAGCCCTATTTTCTCTATGTGATGAACATATCCTCGTCACTGCAATGTGATGAACATTTCCTCATCACCGCAATCTGTGGTTTACTCAAATGTTTCAACATGAGGAACATAGTAATGTTGTAATATGACCAACATAGTAGAGTCATAATCTGACAATCATAGTAACATTGCAATGTTAAAAACATAGCCTTGTCTTTGCAATGTGATGAACAAATCCCAGTCATTGCAATGTGATAAACATAACCATATTGTCACAATCTGTTCAACATAGTAGCGTCACATAATGACAAACATAATAACGTCGCAATGTGATGAACATAGTCATGTCGTCGCAATGTGATGAACATAGCCCTATCCTCCTGATGTGATGAACATAGCCTTGTCATCCCTATGTGATGAACATAACCTCATTGTCTCAATGTGACACAAATATACTGACATCATAATGTGAGAAACATTTCCAAATGTCGCAATGTGTCGAATATAACCCTTTTGTTTTAATATGATGTATGCAACTCAATATTTCAATGTGATAAACATAGCCAAACATTGCATGACATGACCATTTCTTGATGTCGTAATGTGACCAACCATACTAAACTTTGGTCCACATCAAGCTCAACCATGGTTAAACTTTGGTCCACATCAAGCTCAACCATGGTTAAACTTAGTCAACAATGGAAAACCATAGTCAAACATGGGAAAACCATAGTCAAGTTTATTTGTTATCAATATCTTTAGAACAAGTATAAACCATCATATGTAAAGTTAAATTTGATTTTTGATCAATTTCCTTAGAACAAGTATGATTCTAAGTTTCCTTCTATGTAATACATAACATTCGTTCAAAGTTCTTATCTTTGTGAGAAATGAAACACTTTGTTAGATTTTTTTAAAAAGCTTGGATAAAACTTCCTTTTCAAAACATGTCAAACATAAACTAACCTTTTCATGTGAAAAACATAACTCAAAATTGCTATCTGGCAAACAAAACTAGATGTTGCAACATGAGGAATATATTAATTTTGCAATTTGACAAGCATGGTAGCATCACAATCTGGAAAGTAACATAACAATGTCACAAACATATCCCTATCATAGAAATGTGGCGAACATATCCCAATTGTCACAATGTGACGAACTTAGCCATATTGTCGCAATGTGATGAACATATTAGCATCACATTTTGACAAACATAGTAACGTCGCAATGTGACGAACATATCCCTATCGTTGCAATGTGAGAAACATAGCCTCGTCGTTTCAATGTGGCGAGCATTCCCATATTTTCACAATGTGAGGAACACAACCTCGTCGTTGCAATGTAAAGAGCATAACCTCATTGCCACAATGTCTAGTCAACCATAGTGAAGGTCTACTAAAGTTAACCATGGTTATGGTCAACCACCTTTAACCATGATCATGGTAATCCAAGGTCAACTACAATTAACCATTGTCATGTTCAACCATAGTTATCCATGGTCATGGTCAAGAAAGGTCATATTCAACCATAACTAACCATGTCAACCATAGTCAACCTTTCCTTCCCAAAGACAACCAAGGTCTACCAAAGTTAACCATGGTCATGGTCATTGTCATGGGCAACCTTGGTGATGATGAACAACCACTTTATAAGATGATCGACCATAAGAAACCATGGTCATGGTTAACCATAATCAACGATCGCCATTGTCAATTAATGTATTAATGTATTAATACTTTAATAATGTATTTATCAATGTATTATTTATGTATTACTCTATTATTTTATTAATACTTTAGCAATGTATTAATTAATACATTACATTATTAATGTATCAATACTCTAATAATATAGTATTATTTTATTAATTAATTAATACATTAAAATATGAATTAATGTATTGATCTCATTCATAGTCATGGTCAACCAAGGTCATGGCCAAACATGATCATCTATGCACAAAAAAAGTGAAACATGGCTAATCATTGTCAACCATGGCCAACCACATTCAACCTTGGTCATGGTCAACCATAGTGAAGGTCTACACAAGTTAACCATGGTCATGGTGAACCATAATTAACCATGTCAACCATAGTGAACCTTTCCTTCCCAAAGTCAACCAAGGTCTACCAAAGTTAACCATGTTCATGGGCATCCATACTCAACCATGATCATTTTCAATTAATGTATCAATGTATTAATACTATAATATTGTACTGATACATTAATTACTTGATTAGTGTATTGATTGGTGTATTAATATTAATGAAATAATATATATATAAATAATACTCATTGTAATATTTTTTTATGCATCATTAGTATAATAATGTATTAAATTAATGTATTACTTTATTTGTGTATTAAAACTTTATAAATGTATTAATTAATATTTTAGCAATTTATTAGTCAATAATGTATTTAATGTATCAATTAATTAATAAATTACATTATTAATGTATTAATACTTTGATATGTTTTGTAATACATTAATGTATTAATATTTTAATAATTTTTTACTTAATACATTGCTTTATTAATGTATTATTAATGTAATACTTTATTAATGTATTATACATTAAGATATTAATGTATTATACATTAAGATATTAATGTATTAGTACTTTAATTTATACATTATAGTAATGTAGTATTGTATTACTAAATACATTAACGTGAATGTATTATTATTTTATTTATGTATTAACTTTATTAGTGTATCAATATTTTAGCAATGTATTAATTAATAATGTATCATATATTACTTCATGTAATATGTTACATTATTAATATATCTATCAATCAATTACAACATTACATTACACACTAATGTAAATTAATACTTTAATTTATACATTTCATTAATATATTAATAGACAATTAATTTATATACATTAATTGATTAATATTAATTTGTTACATTAATTCATTATTATTATTATATATTATGTATTAATGCAATAAAATTAATAAGTATTAATGGTCGTCCTCAAGGCATATCGACCCTCAACTAGCAACAACCACTTTATAAAAATGGTTGATATATGTCACAACCACATGATTGTGGTTGATGAACGTCAAAAAGCTAATTCCATTTACAAACCCTAATTAGGGTTTCCATGTAATATATTTTTTCCCAAAACATTTATGTCCCTAAATCCACTCGTGGCGACGCTGAGCTCCTTGTAAGTGAATCTATGGGGCCAGAATTCCTGCTCCCATCCTTCTATCTTTTCTTTGTATTTCCCTCTTTTGATAAACACAGCAGCAACCGCCAGCAAGAAGTCAACCAGACTGGCTGCTGTAGCACCGGCTATGAATCGCCCTCTCCGACGCTTGGAATGCCTGAGTTTATACTTGTTGGCAAACGACGGGAGACTTGAGATATCAAGTGGGGGTGTCGTGCCTTCCGTGATGAAGCTCCACTCAAGAACGTAATGGTGTGGCAATGCAGAGTTTTATACAGAGTTTCAAGGAATGTGGCAATGTAGATTTTTATACATATTAATTTTTCTTAATCAATTAACCTGTAATTTCTTAATCATATTAAGTAAATGTGAAAAAGTAAACAAGGTAATGGAAGCATTCAGAAATGTAAGATTAGAGAGTACGACTAAGAATATGTCAACATCTTCAATTGTTAGCCATAAGATTAGAATTTTATATTAAAAGGTGATTAATTGTGCCCATTATCAATAAATGTACGCCTTTGAACGTAATTAATATATAATTGATGTAAATTTATAATTAATTTATATATAAACCATTAATATATCACTCTCTATGAATATTTTTATGTAAATTTATTAATGTATCACTCTATATGAATATTTTTATGTATTAAATTTACATATAGAAAATTGCAATCGAAACCCAACCCGACCAATATCTAATAATGATATTTCATTGACAAATATCAGAATAAACTTTCATTATGTATTAAATTTACATATATAAAATTGCAATGGAAACCCAGCCAGTATCTAATAATGATATTTCATCGACAATATAATTGATGTAAATTTATAATTAATTTATAAATTTCTTATATATAAACCATTAATATATCACTCTCTATGAATATTTTTATGTAAATTTATTAATATATCACTCTATATGAATATTTTTATGTATTAAATTTACATATAGAAAATTGCAATCGAAACCCAGCCCGACCAATATCTAGTAATGATATTTCATTGACAAATATCAGAATAAACTTTCATTATGTATTAAATTTACATATATAAAATTGCAATGGAAACCCAACCAGTATCTAATAATGATATTTCATCGACAAATATCAGCTTACCAAATGGTTGATATACCACTATGCTCTAACAAACTATAATCTATTTTTTTCAATGAGTTGTACATTTTGAAAATTTCAATGGAAAAATAATGATAATGGGTGCCGCGGCATATCCCACTGGGTGAGTGTTCACATAGTCATAAATAATATTTAATTCAGAAAGCAAACCCACGCGTAGTCATCAAGGATATTTAAAGACGCACGCGTGCAATCAGTATCGAAACTTAGATAATCCTTTCCTTATTTGCTGGGCTACTTGGCTGGAAAGGAACTCTTGGTATTTACAATGTTTGGAATGCTGCACATGCAAACAAGCTTTTAAAACAATATTCGTTGAAGGTTCGTTCGATGGAAGAGCGCACATTTTATTTTTGGCTTTCAGACTACACATTGAAGACCTACAAATCCTTGGAGATTTCAGAACCATTAATATATCACTCAWGTTATTTTKRTTTTATGATGGTTTATGTTWYGATACTTCATGTCATTTCAGAACCATTAWTWTATCACTCAAGTTWTTTTTTTYKATTTTYTTTKCTATGCTTTTATGATGGTTTATGTTATGATACTTCATGTCAAACTAAGCAGTTTACTCATGTAAGGGTTATTTTTCTTTCAAAGAGTTTTGATTTAAATTTTAATACTTTTTGAGTATTTAGATTAGGGAAAATAAAGTTTTGATTGATATGAGATTTTAATAAAGTCTCAGTGTTTAAATTAGTTTAAATGAATTGAACTTAAATTTTAAAATAGTTTTTGAGTATTTCGATTAGGATTAAAAATGTTTTTGATTGATGTAAAATTTTAATGGAGAAATTGAGTATGAAGATTAGTTTAAAATAGAAAAAAAATTGAGGACAAATTTTTATTATATTTATGATAAAATTTAATTGAAAATTAATAAAAAAAATTTAAAGGAAATTGAAAATGAAAGTTATTTTTTTTTAAATGTATTAAGTTCACCTCAATTAAATCACAATTCAAAATAATTATTTTTTATAATATATATATTTTTTAATTTTTTAATTTATTAAAATAATTTAAGAATAAAAAATAAAATTGTAACGTAAACCAAATAATTTCTTGAAAAAAAAAAGCTTTCATCTATATAATAACTAATGCACTTTGATTGTTTTTAGCCAAATGAATCCTTGTCCATAGGCCACAGGTGTACGGGGCTCTAAGCTCGTACCTCCCTCCCAACCCTCTTTTCCCTCCCTTTTCTGTCCAACAGAACCTCAATTGTCTTGGCCTAGTTTTTTCCTTGGGAAAACGGTATGATAGATGCATGTTTCTAACTACAACACTTAACTCTTAGCCGAACTCAGCTTCATGAAATGGATGATGAGGACACCAATGCCCTTGACTATGGTGGCTAATATCCAACCTGCTACACAACATTTAATGTTGCGACAGGTGGATTATAGGCCATCAGATCTGAATTGCTTTAAGATCCGATGACCTATAATCCACCTGCCGCAGCATTCAATGTTGCATAGAAGCTGGCTGGATATTGCTCGCCCTTAACTATGGGCATAGCCCATACATCATTCGAGCTTTCCACACGTCCAGAGAGTTTTGGGCTCATTCCACATCACATGGATCCATTGTTACGACCCTCTCTCCCCCTCCCCTTGACGCCAATGCTCCCCCGGATGCACACGGACCAAAAATAACTAATGCACCTTGGTTGTTTTTAGAGAAATGAATCCTTTTCCATAGGTCGGGGCTCTAGGCCCGTACCTCCCTCCCGACCCTCTTTCCCCTCCCTTTTCTGTCGGAAGAAACCTCAATTGTCGTGGCCTAGTTTTTTCCTTGGGAAAACGGTATGATAGATGCATGTTTCTAACTGCAACACTTGACTCTTAGCTGAACTCAACTTCATGAAATGGACGATGAGGAAATCAATGCCCTTGACTATGGCGTCCAATATCCAACCTGCTACACAACATTTAATGTTGGACAGGTGGATTATAGGCCATCAGATCTGAATTGCTTTCAGATCCGATAACCTATAATCCAAATACAATACTTCTCTTCATACCCATTACATTGCTTGAACTCCTTTATATAATGCTACAAACTTCACATATGACAGTGAGACGACGCACCGCCCATGCCATCCCACTCCCAAACGTGGGTCATCTCATCGTACAGGACGCTCGTGATCTCGTTCTTTAAGTTGCCCAGAAAATTGGTAACGTACTCGGTGCTCAAGTGGATTTCGTCGTTGCTCGTGTAGGCAACTCTGCTCATGTTTTCCACAAACAGAGCGACCTTCTGCACATTCTTCCTGTCGGTGGACGATTGTTGGGCAAAGGTCTGCCAGATGAATTGGGAGGCAACATCCATTATCTGTGTGGCATTGGTCGTCCCTATCTCGTTGTCGAATCTCATCCTGTCGTCGCTACCCTCAACAGAGTTGTTGACCACGAAGTCTAAGGTATGGATGCCTTGTGCGACCATTGTTAGAAAAAGTAGCGCAACACAGGTGGTTGTTGCCATATTTAGGGACGCCTTACATGAAGCAGCCAAATCAAATTCTGAATGAATCAAATTTGTAAGAAGGCTTGATGCAGTTAGCGTTCTTTATTTGATCGAGGAGTGGCGGTTTATATACAGAGAGAAAACAAGAAAAGGTGGTGCTTGCTTGTTGTACGAAGTAATGGAGCCAACATAGGAGGCCAACATTTTGAGGTGAAGGGAATTAACAACACAGAGTGGTCAAAGGTCTTTGGTTTCAATTGGAATTTTGTGCTTTGGTCAAATATCTTTGGTTTCAATTGGAATTTTTTGGTTTCTCTTACCAATGGGTCGTGGTTAATGTGGTAGTCAAAAATAATAATAGCACTCTTCTGTCAAATTTGATGCCTAGTCATTCTTTTATATAAAAATATAAAAGGTGATGTATATATAACACACAATCTACTTCAAATATTCATTAGTTTAGTTTAAGTTTGTATAATTTAAATGTCTTGAGGATTTTTGAGGGTGTTGAATCCATTCATACATTTAAAAGTACAATTTAAACAACAAAAAATGAAGATTTCAACAAAATTTGTTTCACCAGTAAAAAAATTCAAAAAATCAAATGTTATCCTATTCTCGAACTTGTATAGACTTT
>ML791913.1:152943-170859 GCA_009831015.1 Picea engelmannii
TATATAATTTCAAAATCTTCTATTTTTTTAGAGGAAACATGTGCACACTATACATAACAAGTACATTATTTAGAAGGTTGTTGTAGATATGATGGTTGTAAAATGATGGATCGGTTTCTAATCATGGTGAGAGGTGGGGCAAGTTCCCTTATAGCCAGCTACGGGTTTGGGCAAGAAAACTTTTAGCAGGTGGCAATATGATCAACAAGCTCTAACAATATGGAATTCAAGTTTGGATTTGGTATTTGTTTGTGGATAATGCCCCTCTTGGTTGATAGCTTATTATCTTTCCTGAAGTATTAGGTCTATGTATTATTTTGGTTTGTGATTTCAAATGAGGATCAATATATGAAGGATTTGAGATTTCTAGTAGATCGGGGTGGATTATGGGGGAGATAACCCAACAACCTCCTTAACTTTGTCCCTAATTTATTCATTCCGCCTAGTCTATGTTTCATTCAAATATGTATGGTGTTGTCTTTGGTCATCATCATTCACAAGTAATCTTTTTGTGGTCATTGGTTTTGTATCTTCTAGGGTCATCTCCCTCTGGTCTTCTCTTACGTGGGTTTGGTTTCTCTAGCGCAGTGCTCAGTCATTGGAAAGACTCTGGAGGAGGGCCCATTTCCCTTCTCTTAAGGATTTGATCATTATTTTGGAAGTGGACCCACCTCACTTGCTAGTGCTCTCCCTTTAGAGGCATTTGTCCAAGCCTTTTCTCTATTTTTCCCACCTTTTATGTATCTTTGAGATGGTATAACCCCTAATTGTTCGAATTTCATCTCTAGTGCTAGTCAATCATTCTCTCTATTTGCAACTAAGGTGCCATCCATGTATGCAACAAAAGGAGTGCTAGTAGAGGCACCTTTTCCGCTGCTAAATCATCTCCTTCATTTCAAATTCCTTAATACTTCACAAGAGCTCAAATGAATGCAATAAAGTCAACTTCAAAATTTCAATGTCAATTCTCTAAGAACACTAAAATTGAGATGACCAACATGGAAAAAGCCATTAAAAAAAAGAAAGAGACAACAAATTTCTAAAGAATAGTTGGAAGTAGAATTCAAAGAATGAGTTTTGAAGTCAAATTATTTTAAAAGTGAAGACACCAAAATCTTTAAAATGATTGAACTATATTAAATAAACAAATAATTCATCGTACAAGTTGTCAAGCAGAGAAATAACCATTAATAAACTATCTTACATAAATTAAAAATTTAATACACTTTATAAAAAGATCATCAACCTCAAAGTCACTATAAACAATTAAACAAACTCCCAAAGCAATAATAGGGAGAACAATGACTAATTCCTAATATATACAAACACTTCATTGAACCCCATAAGTATTTCTTGAATGGAACGTGAATGATTATTAAATTTAGTAAATAAATAAAAGGTATTAAATTAAACATTATTCAAAATATAGGTTTTTTATTTAAATATAATGAAAACAAAATTAATTGTTAAAAATTAATAGAGATATGATAAAAGTAAATAACTTAATAAAATTTTGTTTATTTTTATTTTTTTACTTTATAATTTTTTATTTATTTATTTTTTTATTTATTTTTTTATCAAATTTGTGTAAGGAATAGTTTAATTATAGAATTAATTAGTATTAATTTTAATTTAAATATTATTAATTTTATTTTAAAGTTTATAATGTAGAAAATTTATTTTTAATTAACCAAATTTATAGTACACTCTTAAATTGTAAGAGTATATATATATATATATATATATATATATATATATATATATATATATATATATATGCGGTGAGATTAAACCTATGGATAAACTTATATTCTACGGTGAGATACATTGTAACAACTCTTTTATTATGCTGGTGATTGTGGGTTACGGTTTGTTGGTTTGAGGTTTTAAATTGAGGGTTCAAAAGGTTTTACCAACAAATACCCAACAAATATCCCATTACCATCGACATATTCAATATTCAAGGATTGAATAAGGTCTCACTCGAGAGACTATTGAGAATCATAGAGACCAAATGTTTGTGCATTACATGAAGGAACAATACAGACATGAAACACTTAGCTAAGAGTTGCATATTAGATTTTATCCATTCATCACAACATTCATATAAGTAATGTATAATCTAACATATATAACAAACATACATTCATAACAAAGCTCATAATACGAAGTATCAATGGGTCTCATGCTTTCATTCATTAATCACAGGTCATCATTAAGATACATAAAGGGTCGTAGCCTGCTCATAGAGCTTGAACCATAGCACAGAGAGTTAGATATCGATCTTCTTTCTCTCTCATAATACAAAAAACCCATACTTACAATGAACAACAACCATTGAACTAGAAGTTAACCCTTTCATGTTCACATGCATTCCTTATATCTCTACAGAAGCATGGAAACCATAACAAACCTGCTAGCTCACTAACAACCTCGACCATGACCAATGGATCGGTTACAAAAATGGTTACAACCATTATGCATATCTTTGAGGATTCTATATGCATGTGATCTGTTGGGCCATAAATATGCCATGTTTTGACACTCCTTTTCTCTAGTCTTTGCCTCATTTTACTTATCTTTTAACCTCATAATAAAACCTTTTCATGGAACAGGTTGTGTTTTGACACTCGGTATACTTGGTCATACGTTTTGAGCATTTGAATGTTTAGGTAGAATAATTCCATATCCTTTGACTATCATTGTGAGTGATTGCATATTTTAATCATAGGGATCAACTGTAGAAGCTATAGGATGAACATCGGTTGTAGAAGTTGCAAAATGAACATCTGTTGTGGAAGCTGCAAATGGTGAGTTGCTACAGAAGACCTCTAACTGATTGGATATATATTCCATTCAACTCGTTGAGATTCCAAGGATGGATTACCTATCTTAGTTTCTTCAAAGACTAGAGTGTAACCATGCACTGTGTTTTATGTGGAAAAGATAAAACCATTATGTATTTTGGGTTGATGGTTAGAGTGGCTCCAAACCGTGTAACCACAAACATGTGGTAGAGACAAGTCTATAGCAGGGTTCCAAAGGATGGCCAGGCCCCCTGAAGCCCCCTTTGAGTCTGTTTGATAGGAGTCATAGTTGCGCCAACATCTTTTGAGGATGTCTTCTGCAGTTTTCCCTGCACATTTTGTCTCTTGTATCAGGAGTATATTGAGGTCTTCCATTTTGATGCAGTTTTGAAGTATCTTTTGCTTGGATATTCCATTTAGACCTCTGATATTCCAGGTGAGGATATTCATAAATAACGGTTAGGTGGGTGGGAAAAGGAGCTCTCTGAGATCTTGTGAATCTGTCACAAGTTGATCATATAGTTTCTTGCTTCCTTGATTAGCCGATGAGTCGATTTTCTGCCTCGTCGCTTGTTTTCTTTTGGATGTTTTCATGGATCTTGGTTTGGGTCTGTGCGGATTCCCAAACTTGATGTATCCCCTATTGATGAGTCTAGAAAGACTTTGTGAACTTTCCTGAGTTGGTCCTCTAGTAGGGGTTGAAGATCCTTCTTGTTTAGTGCTTCTTCTAACTTTTCTAGGTCGATTTCTGCTAGGTCCTGCTCATCCATTTCCATGACTGTATCTTCCTCTCTTTCTAGTTCCTTCCCTATGCCTAGGTGGGACTATGGATTTGTTTGATTTTTCGGGGTTTGGTGTGGTTGGTCTTCCTTGTGCTTTGTGGGATCTATCCCCGTGGTCTTATGGGGTTTTTCCACTTCTTCTTCCTCTGGGAGGCGGTTGAGGGCTTCAAAGGAATTGTTATTTGGGTTATTTTTTCCATTGTTGGTAGTGGGATTATTTTGCACTTGTTTCCTTCTATTTTGGGCATGGGTGAATCCTTCCTTTGTTTTCTCTTCAGCTTCCCTTTTGTGGGGGGTGTTGAGAGGGCAGTCTCTAAAAAGGTGTCCATGTTTGTGGCATTTTAAACATCTTAAAGGAATGTGTTCATAGTCTACGGTTTGAGCCCATTCCTCGTCCTGGTATTCTAAGGTAATTTTGCCTGGAAGAGCTTTGGAGATGTTCATATATACACATATCCTTGCATAATAGATGTATTTTCTCTGTTTAGTGGCCTCAGAATATTTGACATATTTACCTAGGGTGTTGCCTATGCCCAGTAAAATTTCTTCTAACTAGAACTCTTGAGGTAGGGAATAGAGGCGAATCCATACCGGTGCATATGTGAAGTTCTCCTTTTCTAGGAAGAAGTGGTCTATCCAGAAGTGGAGGTAGAGGCCAGCCGAATTGTAGAAGTATGGTCCCCCTTCAAAGATCTTATCCTTGTCTTCCAGGTTGTAGAATATTACTGTGAAGAAACCTTTGGAGCTCAGCTGGAGCTTGTAGTCTCCCTTGTGGTTCCGCCACGCCTTGATCCAGTGGGTTAAGTCATTTTCTGAGGGCCAGAGACCTAGGAATTTTCCTATGAGGGCATGGTCTCTCATGAATTGCATGTGTTCCCCTATCCTAGTGGTTTTGATTACGTATCTAAGTGCAATTGAAGCTTGGGGGATACATTTTTTGGGTATCCAGGCTAAAGCGACTTTTGGATGCGAGGATTCAACATTTGTATTCGAGTCTTTGTTGATATCCATATCTTCCTGCAGAAACTAGTCTCATAGGTGCAATGGCGGCTCAAAGGTTGGTCTGTGCGCCCGCGAGTTCTCTGGATCTTTGGCAGCAACGTTGCAGTAAGAGGGGGATTTCGCCCCCCCTTCTGTTCCCATTCTCTGAGGCGGTCAGAGTTGTAGGGTTGAGGTGATAAACGCATACCCAGGGACTCAGAGATGGTCTGGGCAGGCAAGAGTTTGGAGCATGAAGAAACCCTAAAAGTTGCAGAGCCAAGATTTTTCCTTCATTTTGTACAAGCAAACTCTAATTTGTACTTTGTTTTGAAGTGTTAATCACTACACCTATATCGTTATTACTTTTTACATTTCTTTACAGGGAAATAAAACAAAAACAATATATGATTTTAGGCATAAACCATATTGAAAAGCTAACACAAAGACCAAGTAAGACCATGTAAGTTTTTCTCTTATATGAAAACAAAAAACATCGTGTTAAAAGGAAATCAATTATTGACCTGAAAGCCATTAAATGTATGATAAAAGATAACAAGCATATTTTGTTTTCCATCACTCAATTTATTATATTTGTGTCACATAATTGATACTTGATCATATACCAATGTAGATTCATCTTCTCCAAATTTATTAAGTATAGAGAAGGATTACAAAATTGATATGAAAATAAGTGCATAAAAATTAGGAGTTAAGATCGATCTATGTTGGTGTACATGTATATATGCTTGGTATTATTTTCTTATTTTTTTGAATTATATATATATATATATATATATATATATATATATATATATATATTAAAAATCCCATCCATACCGAGTCTTTTTTTTAATATTATATTGGATGGACTTATGTCGTGTATCGTTTGAAGCAAGGACATTACACATCTCCCTCATAATGGGCTTAGAATTCACCTTGATTTTTCCATGCCTTGAGTATTAACTACTTGATCTAAGATGTAATTGACCTGTGTGCAATCTTTAATTTTCTTATGTTTTGTATTAGTGATCCATTTTTCTAGTTTTTTTAAAATGTTCTTAGCAAAGTCAACATTGAACTCAATTTGCATCTAACCTATCAAAGCATGCATAGATCTCATATTGCACAATATCATCATTGTTGTGGAGTTCAAAATATTGTTCGAGGCAAAATTGAACATTCCTATGATATTAATCTCTCCTTTAAACTATAAAATATGATTATTGTGACTTATTCAAGTGATCAAGAACAAATGAAAAAGGTTATAGAGAGACTTTGGAAATATATAAGGATATTGATTTCACATCAAAAGCAGCACGTCACTTCTTAACATCGTATCTAACAAGCACCTAGATGGATCAAAAGAAATAGAGACATAATAATCTTTGTGCTTAAAAGATCCATACTTAAGATGGGTCTATGATCATTTACTTTATTATAGATTTTTAAAATTATTATGGTTGGCTACTTTTTAATTTTTCATTTCTAAATTTATTAATTTTATATATTTGAGATGTCTACATACATTGTATATGCACCTAGCTACACTAAGAGTAATGATTTTTTTGTCTTTGATTCTTAAATATTCTCCCTTTCACCATGTTTTACAGATTGTCTTGGAGAAAAAAAATATTGAATCTTGAAGTTTGAACTCCTAATTAATTCCAAAAAAACTAAATTTGCAAATCTATTACAAAACATCTCATAGAATTGTACCATGATCATTGATCATGATTCATATTCCAATGGTCAAATAACACTACTCGAATCCACACCCATGCTTGCGATGTATTCCCTCGAGTTTATCCTCATTATCATTATTGGACTAAAATCTATGGTACTTTCTTGTCCTTGTGTTGTTGCATAATTTCAAAACATTCACTAAGCTTCTTCTTCTAAATCTAAGTCTAGATATTGGGTTGGTGTAATTACATACCTGGGATGTAGGACACTCGCTAATGCATTAATTAATATCTCAAATTCTTTAATCAACGATCCTAATGATTCTTCTTCTCTAATTAGATATATTGTCTATGATATGATATAGGTGAGGATTTTTTTTCTTGGGTTGGTCCCCATCCTAGGTTGTTTGTTCCCCACCCTGAACTTATCACTGAGGTATTTTCCAACAAGCTTTGGCATTATGAATAACCTCCTTTGGATCCATTTTCTAACTAAGTGGTTAGAGAGGGACTTGTGGGCTTGGAAGGTGAGGAATATACACATCACAAAAGAATCACCCCCCTGTGTTTTCATCTGGATCTTTTGAACCTAAAAACATTGAATTTCTCTACATAATTCCTCATCGTTGGCTACTTTCACACCTTGTTTTCTCTATCATTACAATACACATAGAGTCCAATCCATGCGTCTTTATAAATTCATAGAGTTGGTTGCATGGACTACAATATTTATTTATAATTATATAACATGAAATGGTATGTAAAAATTGCATTATTGTGAACATTAATAAGATTATTAGCTCATAACAAGCCATGGTTCCAACATTTGTGGAACAAATTGGTGTTGTATGGTGAAGATGAGGTTGATGTTCTCAAAGATTTATGCAAACTTACAATAGATGTTATTGCTCGCACAACATTTAACAACAATTATGAAGAGGGAATTCACATGGTCGATATGCACTTCCAACAAATGGATCTTACAACCAACTTACTTTCTAGCGTTTACATTCTAAGTTTTAGGTGAGAAGTTTGAGTTTTAATGGCGGTTGGATATTTCAATCTCATTCAAGTTAAATATATTTAGATATATTAATTTTATATATACACAAGTTTTCTTGCTATTATCTATGTGGCATTGGCTTCCTCAACATATTTCTCCCTACAAGAAAGAACAAGAAACTTTGGAAGTTGGAGAAAGAAATCCGAAGAAGTGTGGTGCGGGTCATTGAAGGGGAAATGAATGGTGTCTTAGAAAATTTAGGCAAGTATGGTAATGATCTGCTAGGTCTAATGATGTCTCCCAAAAAGAAAGATATATGCTTGACTAAAGAGCAAATAGTTGGTGAGTGCAAGAATATCTACCTTGTGTGACATGAATCCACATCAAACTTGTTGACGTGTATCATAATATTACCTAGTGGGGCATGAATACACATCAAATTTGTTGACATGGATGACCATAATATTATTGTGAATGAATCAAGAACAACAAGAGAAAATATGCAAATCTCCCTCCATTAATAATGTGTCAAGTGTCTCCCTTCGCGAGCTTCCATTTGTCACATTCCCATAGGTTGTCACGTGTTCTAATATGGTTAGATATAGATCTTCCACATGCCATGGTTTCATTGATTAATAAAATTTTGATATCATAATATTACCTGGTGGGACATGAATACACATCAAAGTTGTTGACATGGATGACCATAATATTACTGTGAATGAATCAAGAACAACAAAAGAAAAGATACAAATAGGTGTTTTAAGTCTTTGGAAAAGATGTTTATCCAAATGTGGATAGCTTAAATCACATAAAGATTGTAATGGATGCTTTTGAAAAACCTTGTATCTCTAGCAAAAAAAAAATTCAATAAACTATTTTTTATTTTTATTTTATTGAAATAAAAAATAGTCATGACATTGAAATTAATTATAATTTATAAAATTTTAGAAAATTTAATAATTAATCATTTTAATTTTTTAAATTTTTTAAATTTATAGTTAAGTAATTTAAAAAGTCTTATTGAACATTACCTTTCAACTTAGGGTGGGAAAGATGGAAAAACTTCCAAAAATTCAATGAACCATTATAATTTCTATGTATACGGTCATTTAATTTTTGTTTGGTTACTCACTGCTAGAAATAAAATTAGTCTTGCACAATCAGAAGTGGGATCCGTAGAAAGAATATAAAACAAATATAAAACTCTTTCTGTTAATGGCACGTGCTACTCCGGCGGGCAGCTTTGTTGGTGATATCTTCATGTTTCCAATTTACAAATGTAGTGTATGTTTGAGCCCTGCAAATTCTTGAATGGAAGAAAACATTTGATTTAGAGAAACCAGTATAGGAGTGCAACACTATTTCAAAATGGAGAAAGGATCTTTCTCAGGTTGCAGATGTAAAGGGTTTCGAGGTGGAGGCGGAGAAAATTGTGGGGTCTCGTGTTGAGAAGATGGAGGCGAAAGTTGGGCGAGGAACTTCCCCTTAAAAAAACGCCTTCGGCCTAATAAAAGGAAACAAATGTAATCACTGAAATGGNATATATATATATATATATATATATATATATATATATATATATATATATACCGGCAAGAGTTATGTAATATTTAAGTGTGTATGTATGAATTATGTTGGTGAATATAATATGGAAATAGTAAAATAATAATATCATAAGTGTTAGTAGTGGTGATGTTTTACCAAAATATGTTTAATTTTTATTTTTGTTGAGTTATGCCAACTAGTTGTGTGTGTGTTTGTGTTTTGTATAAGATTTTTCATTTCCTTAGCAATGCTTCAAGAAATGTTATTGTACTTTGTAAAGTTCTTTTAAATTTGGATAAATGGAAATTACAATATGAATTTTTGTTACTTCTATCTTTTGAGATATTTAATAAAATTGATTGGATAATCCAACATCATTTATTTTCCTCTCCTTCATCTTATAATATGTATTGTATCAAGAGTACTAAAATGTTTTACAATCCAATATGATATAGATGTTATAACTTAAATAGATAATATTAAAAAAATAAATTCAATTTAAATTAAAATGTATAGATTAATTTTTCATCATTCAATTTCATGTCACTTATTAATTCTTTCATAATAAATAATAAAAGAAATTACACATTAAGAAATTTGATCTCTCTCAATACTATAAATCCAAGTTTAAGATGGATCTTTTATTTTAAGTTATAGTTTAATAACTAAGATGAGAAATTGTCATATATATGTGTGTGTGTGTGTGTGTGTGTGTGTGTGAGAGAGAGAGAGAGAGAGAGAGAGAGAGAGAGAGAGAGAGAGAAATTTAATTTGCAAAACACAAATGCAAACATTTGCATTTAAATTTTCTTGAGGTTTTTCTTTGTAGAGGCAATAACAGAGGTCAGTCTTCGGTGTTTCTCTCAATTAAACGCATTGGTGCATTTAGTTTATCCATATGCACCACTGAAGATCGATGCATTTGGTTATTCATATGCACTAGTGCACTTTTATATGACGAAGTGCACCATTAAGCTATAAAAGTTATTCGAAATTATTTTTGAAGTTAGATTGTTCTAAGCTTCCCAAGATGACAGTTTTGGCTCAAATGCAAGAAAAAAGGAATGATAATATCAAATGGTTAATTCTTCAGATTCCAGCTCATTTCATATCATTGGAAGTCCTTCAAGTTTTCTCGTGTCAATTATAGTAAATCTACATTTTATTGTTTATCTGGTTGAATTTATGTTATGTATGTAGGGGTAGTTGAATAATTGTTCATTGAATTTTGCATGATAGAGATTCAGGATTGAGTTCGGATGCTTAAGATATTCCAACAATCCTAAAATTCTGCAAGCTCTTATCAGGAGGAAGATACCACAAGAAGATGTTTGATGAGAATGGACAACTGGTTTACCCTACCAATCGTAACATGCCATCGTCCAACAACCAACCTAGGTCAATTGTATTACACCATGAATTGGATCTCTTTTATGTAGACAATCTCATAGGGAGTAAGAAAAATATGATTGAGTAATTGTATTTTTCTACTTTCAATGGAACTAATGTAAATGTATTGCTTAATTTGGCAATTGTTTTATAAAGTGGTTAGTTTCATGTTTATTATTGGGAAAAGAATGTACATGCTTCTAATAAGTGTTTGGTATAATGTTTGAACATATTAAATACATTGTGTTACTAATATGATCGATGTGATATTCAATATTTTTACATTTAGGATTCTAATGATGAGCAACCTGTCCATCATCTACTGTTGCACCCCACTACGATGTCAAGTAGCGAGCTTGATACTAAATGAAAACAGCTCTCAAAGGAATCATATTGGGAATAGTAGAAACAACCATCTATTTGATTCCCACTACATCCTGAGTCACCAATTCAAAACATCTACAATTACACTAGTTCTTCACATGTTAGGGATGAAAGAAATGATATAGAGGTTGGTATGGATAATTTCTTACAAGATACCCAAGCCATGGAGGGAATGGTGTTAGATGCATTCCAACAAAATGAACTAGGGGATGATGTGGATGTCATAGATACCTTCTTCGAAAGCCTGAAATTTGCTTCCACCACCCCTATCTTTTGTCGAGTACAAGGGTCAAGGTCTACCCATCTAGGGACAACAATGTTACTATACAACTTGAAAGCAATGTATGGTGTGTCAAACATGTGTTTCTCGACACTTTTGAGGTAACTAACAATTAATTCCCCTGTTTTTTTAAGAAATCTTGTTACACAATGAAGGAAGAAAAGGGTTGATTGTATTCATGCTTAATGACGATGTACATTTTTATTTCCCACTAATTTCAAGTTAATCAAAGACAAGGTAATTTTGAGTGTTAACGTATTTCCTGATAGTTGCACAGAGACAAAGAAAATGCTGAAAATGTTAGGTGTTGAGTACATATCATACCATGCATGTATGAATGATTGTATTCTATATAGAAATGAATATGCAGACAAAGAGATATGTCCAGAATGTGGGCATGACCAGTACCATAAATAAATAAAAAACGATAAGGCACATGGTCCTCCTCATAAGATATTGAGGCCCATGCCTATAATTTCAAGGATCCAAAGACTCTTTTGTTTCAAACTATTAGCCATGTTGCAAGGGTGTCACGCCTCACATAGAAGTGAACCCAGAGTTATGTGAATCCCAGCAGATTCAATAGCCATGAAGCATATAGAAGATACATGGCCCGATAAATTCAAGGATGAAGTATGGAGCCTACGATTAATCATAGCTATGGATGGAGTTAACATGTGTTCCCTCCAAAACACGAACTATTATGTTTGTCCAGTAGTATTTCTCAATAACAATATTCCCCATGGTTTTCCGTGAAGAATGAGCATCTTATGTTGGCCACATGTTGGCTCTTATAGTCTTGGGTAGAATTCAAGTGAAGAGAATGGATGTCTACCTCTAACCATTGATCGATGAATTTAATAAATTATGGGAAGGGATACACGTATATGATGTATAAAGACCCATCTCAATGGAGAGGTATTTTACATTCTATGGCATATGTGCATACACCACGCCCGATTATCCATGACTATGTGTTTTCTCCAGTAAGCATGTTGATTGATTTGTTTATATTTGTAATGTTATTTGGCATACTTCATTTGGTGCAACTATAATTTTGACACTAACATGCTCTGTATACGATAACATCACAGGTGTTATAAAAAAGGGTATCATGGATGTAAACATTGTAGACCTTTTATAAAGGCTAGGTGGTCCAACCACCTATGAAATTCAGTGTAATATTGTTCAAGGGTATTCCTCCCAAAAGAACACCCTTATATAAGAGTTGCATATGATTTCAATGGTAAACCAGAGAGAACTTAGAGACCTGAAATAATGAAACAGACATAATCGGATTAGGGCATATGACACAGAGAAGGAGAAGGAAATGGAAGAATTGTTTGATTCAAATGGAAAACCTATGTTCGACGATCCTGAATTTTTTTGACACCTATGTTTGGAAAATGCCCATTGGGATGAAAAGGAAATAAATATTTTATGAGCTATACATGTTTGCATGAGTGGGCCCTCGTCCTGGAACAAATTATCGAAGAAAAATCTCAATATCTAGTTAATCAATACAAATCATGCACATGGAAAATTGATGTGAAATACAATCTGCATTTTTAATATTAATCAAAAAATTGCATACAATAGCATAAGAACTGAATCCAATGAGAGTTATATATCTTGCTTTGCAGTAGAGACCCCTTTTATTCAAAATATCAAATGGAAAAATAAAGCGTAATTAGGCTACGAATCTATGATTCTAGCAGTCCTAATCAATGCCCCTAGAATACACAACAATTTTTTCTCTAGCACATATGCTTGGTTATAGGGCTTGTAGTTTCCCTAACCATCGACCCAAAATACATAACGGTTTTGTATTTTCCACATAAAACAGAGCGCATGGTTACACTCTAGTCCTTGAAGGAACTAAAAAAGGTAAGCCATCCTTGGAATCTGAGTAGGTTGAATGAGAGATATCACCAATCAATTGAAGGTCTTCTATAGTAGCTCACCATATATAGCTTCTGCAGCAGATGTTCATTTTGTAACTTCTACATCTGACATTCATCTTGTAGCTTTTGCACTCGATCCCTATGATAGAAATTTGCAATCACTCACAACAATAGTCAAAGGATATGGAATTCTTCTACTTAAAAACTCAAATGCTAACAAAGTATGACCAAGTATACCTAGAGTCAAAATTGATCGTATTCAATGAAAAGGTCTTATTTTGAGGTTAAACGATAAGTAAAATGAGGCAAAGATTGGATAAAAGGAGTGTCAAAACATGGCATATTTATGGCCCAACATATCGCGTGCATATCGAATCCTCAAAGATATGCATAATGGTTGTAACCATTTTTGTAACCGACCGATTGGTCATGGTTGAGGTTGTTAGTGAGTTGGCAGGTTTGTTATGATTTTCATGCTTCTATAAAGATATAAGAAATGCATGTGAACATGATAGGGTTAACTTCTAGTTCAATGGTTTTTGTTCATTGTAAGTATGGGTTTCTTGTATTATGAGAGAGAATGAAGATCGATATCTAACTCTTTGTGCTATGGTTCAAGCTCTATGAGCAGGCTACGACCCTTTATGTATCTGAATGATGATTCGTGATTAATGAATGAAAGCATGAGACCTATTGATACTTCATATTATGATCTTTGTTATGATTGTATGCTTGTTAGATATGTTAGATTGTGCGTTACTTATATGAATGTTGTGATGAATGGATATAATATAATATGCGACTCTTAGCTAAGTGTTTCATGTTTGTATTGTTCTTTCATGTAATGCATAAACATATGGTTTTCGTGATTCTCAACACTGTCTCGGGTGAGACCTTATTCAATCCTTGAATATTAAATATGATGAAGTTAATGAGATATTTGTTGGAAAAAAAAATTAATCTTTGGGTTTAAAACCCCAAACCAACACACCCTTACCCACTAAGAATCACCACCATAGTAAAAGATTTGTTGCAGTGTATCTCAACGTAGAATACAAGTGTATCTATTGGTTTAATCTCATAGCAGAAATATATATATATATATATATATATATATATATATATATATATATATATATATATATATTAGCTTTCAATTTAACAATGAATTATAAATTTAGTTAATCAAAAATAAATTTTCAACATTATAAACTTTAAAAATAAAATAAGTAATATTTAAATTAAAATTAATATTAAAATTATTCTATAATAAAAGTAAAATAAACAATATTTAAATTAAAATTAATATTAAAATTATTCTATAATAAAATTAATCTATAATAAAATTAATCGTTAAACATATTTAAAATGAATAAATTTAGAAAATTTATAATTTAGAAAAAAAATAAATAAATAAATAAACAAAATTTTATCACAACTCTATTAACTTTTAACAATTGATGACTTGCTAAAATCAAAATAAAATTAACAATTTTGTTTTCATTAATTTAAATCAAAACCTATATTTTGCATATATTTAACTTAATAACTTTTTGTATTTACCCATATTTTGATTAATATTAATTTAATAACTTTTATTTATTTAAAAAATTTAATAATCATTCACGTTCCATAAAAGAAATACTTGTAGGGTTCAACGAAGCGTATCTATATCTTAGGAATTAGTCATTGTTCTTTATGTGATTGTCTTGAGAGTTTGCTTGATTGTAGATAGTGATTTTGATGTTGAAGACTTTATATTGTTCTCCATGTGATTGTTTTGAGAGTTTGCTAATGTGATTGTCTTGTGAGTTTGCTTGATTGTAGATAGTGATTTTGATATAAAGTGTATAAATTTTTAATTTAATAAATGATTTATTTATGTTCATGTTTTCCTAAGTAACCTATGAGATTAATGTTTTTTTCATTTAATATAGTTAAATTTGTTTAAAGATTTTGGTATCCACAGTTTTAGAATAGTTTGAGTTTGGAATTTATTCTTTGAATTCTCTTTCTAGTAATTCTTTAGAAAAAAAAATTTGTTTCTTTCTTTCATGGCTTTTCTATGTTGTCCATCTTGATTTTAGTGTTTTTGGAAAATTGACATTGAAATTATGAGGTTACCTTCATTGCATCTAATTGAGCTCTAGTCAAGCGTTAAGGAGTCTAAAATGGAGGAGATGATTTAGCAATGGAAAGGATGCTTTTGCTAGCACCCCTTTCGCTGCATGCGAGGATGGCACCTTAGCTACAAACTTCAGAGAAAATGGCTAACTAGCAAGAGAGATGGAAGTGAAACAATTGGGAATTATACCATCTCAAAGGCACATAAAAGGTGGAAAAAACAAGGAAAAGGGTTGGACAAATGCATCTAAAGAGAGAGTATTGGCAAGTGAGGTGGGCCCACTTCCAAAATAATGATCAAACCCTTGAGAGAAGGGAAATGGGCTCGCCTCCGGAGTCTTTCCGATGACTGAGCCTCACCCTCGAGAAAACAAACCTATGAAAGAGAATATCGAAGGGAGAAGACCCCATAAAATACAAACCCAATGACCACAAAAGCTTAATTCTCAAGATCTAAAGCAACTTGTGGATGGTGGTGACCAAAAACAAAACCATACATATTTGAATGAAAAGTAGACTAGGGGGGAAATGAAGGAATCAGGGACTAAGTTAAGAAGGTTGATAAGTTATCTCCCCATAATCCACCTTTATCTACTAGAAATCCCAAATCCTTCATAAATCAATCCTTATTTGAAATCACAAACCAAAACAACATACACCTAATACTTAAGGAAACATAATAAAATACTAACCAGAAAAATCATTATGAGCAACCAATTACCAAATCCAAAAAATCCCAAATCCTTCATAAATCAATCCTTATTTAAAATCACAAACCAAAACAACATGCACCTAATACTTGAGGAAACATAATAAAATACTAACCAGAAAAATCATTATGAACAACCAATTACCAAATCCAAGCTTGAATGCCATATTTTAAAAGTTTATTGATCCTAATGTCACATGCTTAGGGTTTTCCTACCCAAACCCAAAGCTCAAAGTTGGCTATAAGCGAACTTCCCCTAACACACTCCATGATTACAAACCAATCTATCATTATGCAACCATCATCTCTGCAACGGCCTTCTAGATAACTACCCGTGGCCTCTCTCAGCTACGTGGGAGGAGTCACAATCTTTCTAGTTACGCCGAAAGGCGTATATCTATTGGAGATAGGCACAATTAATCACCTTTTAATCTAAAATTCTAATCTGATGACTAACAATTGAAGATGCTGGCATATTCTTAGTCGTCCTCCCAAATCAATGAATGTGATTTACTCTTCATAACTTCCTTGTATTTTTGAATGCATTAGTTAACCTATTTACTTTTTAACATTTACCTAATCATATTAAGATATCACTGTACCACCATATGATTGTCACGTTTATCTGATTAACCTTTGGAATTACCACATTTGAAATTAACTTTTAGATTTCCTCAGCTCTATGTGATTTTCAGCTGTCCGAGAAGAAGCATCGGTTCACCAACCACTTTACGACTGTGCTAGTTAAATAAAACTAACACAACCACATAATTGTGGTTAATGAACGTGGAAAGACATAATTAATTTACAAATCCTAGCATAAACTTTAATTAGGGTTTGTATCTTATTTTTGTGATGTCTTCGTCTTCAGAGAAGCGATCGAATGGAACATGGAATATCCTGCAGCTATAACTATAATTCCGCCTCTCGTAGCAGCCTTGGTGTTGGTGATTTTATTTTTCAAGATGAAGTGGAGGAGTCATGACGAGTATTCACCCGTGGCTCCTACAATGGTGATCACATCCTCAATGTTGTTTTCCGTGAGAATGTACTCAAACTATCTAAAATTTTACTCAAAGCTTATCGAACAAACTAGACAACAGAGATGCAAGCATGCACTAGTTATAATTGTTATTTCATTTCTTATTTTTTTCATATATAATTGTTATTTCATTTTATTTTTTTGTTCATATAATTATTTTCCCTTGTTCATCTCGTATAGCGTAGAATAATACTAGTGATTGACAGGAACAATTCTCTCTCTCTAATTGCAGGCTCTGTTTATGAGAACAACAATGGATGCAATATGCAAATTGGGCTTTGGAATAGAAGTGAACAGCTTATCAAATATCAATGTTGGACCAGAGGCGTCTTTTGCAAAAGCTTTTGAAACTGTGAATACTATGCTTTTTGGGCGTCATTTTGACCTTGCTTGGAAGATAAAAAGATACTTCAATATAGGATCTGAGGTCACCATAAAGGAAAGCATCAAAACAGTGGATGGTTTTGTCTACAATGCCAGTGAGACCAGAAGACATGAAATCCATCTCCAACATAACCATGTAAGACAAAACCCACAATTAATCAAATGCTTGATTTTCTTTTTTCACATTTCCACTCTCTGTTAATGATGGTACTTATCCCCTCGTTTCTATATCTACTCTCTAGCTTCATGAAAGCAACTGAGAAAAATCCAGAGAAATACTTTGACAAATATCTTCGATATATTGTTATGAATTTTATAATAGTTGGGTGAGACACAGTGCAATTACTCTTTCTTGGTTCTTTCATTTGCTTTGTCAGAATTCAGGGGGCTGACTGTATTACGACGAACGAATGATGGAATTCACATTAAGCTAGCTAGGAACAGAGAATATGAAAGAGTTGCAATTATGGATGCTACTATTAGTAGGTGTAGGTGTATGGTAGGTATAGTAAACGTGGCAGAAAAAGTTAATATTGAAGTAAATTTATAATTTCAAGTAAGTTTGTTAATCATTTCTACGTGGGAATTTCAAGTAAGTTTGCTAATCATTTCAACGTGAGAATTAGATGGTCACACAATAATTTTTTAATTATATTAAGTAAATGTTAAAATGTAAACAAGTTAAGGGGCGCCCTAAAAAATGCAAAAAAGTTATGAACATGAGATTTTATTCATTGATTTGGAAGGAGGACGAAGAATATTCCAGCATCTTCAATTTATAACCAATACGATTGGAATTTATGGTTAAAAGATGATTAAAAGTGCTCATTTCCAATAGGTGTATGCCTTTCGGCATAGTAAACTACTGAGCATCGTCGTATATATATATATATATAT
>ML791913.1:183808-210926 GCA_009831015.1 Picea engelmannii
TTTTTTTTTTTTTTTTTAAGTATAAAATAAAATTCAAAAAAAATTCAAATATTTTTTTATCTTTATTTTTATTTTTCTAAGTGAGATAACGTTATCATTATAAAAATCAATATATTCATCTTTATTTTAAATACAAATTTTATAATACATTCTAAGTGATTCTAATGATTAAGAAATGTGTTTCCTCTTAAAAAGTCAAAAATTCAAATCCAAAAGACATAAAATATGTAATAAATAAATTTTTATTAATTTTTTAATAATTACTTTTAATTATTATTATTATTATTATTATATATAATTAAAAAAATTATCTATAAAATTAATAATTTTAATAAATTTTTTTTAATTTAAATTAAAATTTTACTAAATTTGAAATTTTAATCAGATTTTTATTAATTTAAATTATACAAAATTCGTTAAAATATTCTTATATTATACACAAATCTAAAATTATAGGTACATCTAAAATTAAGATAAAACTTTAAAAAAAATATCAAATACTTATAAAATTTGTACTCTTAAAAGTATGAAATCTTACAAGTGAATTAAAAAATAAGTTGCCTTCTATATATAAGAATGGCTACACATTCAATTTGAGACCATAGTTAAAAAATAAGTTGCCTTTTATATAAAAGAATGGCTACGTGTTCAATTTGAGACTGGAATTTTATTATTATTTTTTGGTATCAAATTAACCATGCATCATTATCAAGAAGGACATTGGCACTACAGTTTTAAAAGGAGAAAAAAGACAAGATTCAAGAAGGTCATCAAAAAATTCTAAAGAACTTGAAATTCATCTAAATGATGTACATACCCAATATGATGGTATTATTTTCAAGGTTATAGTAATCAAAAACCAAACAAAGAGGATAGATGATGTCATTGTCTCTAAAAAGATGATAGATGAAGTGCATGTAGAAGTGCATGTACAGAGTGAAGGAAAACCATCAAATTTGAAACCATATTGACACCCTCATTACCAGGAAATATTTCAAGGAAGACAAGAAGATCGATATCAACATTATCAAGGAAGAAATGGAGTGCTTGTCAATATTCATGGAATAAGGCATCACAAAACCACTCTTCAACAAGCTACTATCAAAGACCAACAACCACTATAGATTGGAGAAGTTACAACAATAATACATGGAATCAAAGGAAAGATGATTATGCAACAACTAGCCACCAAGGATTAAAACCAAAAAGAATTGGTTTTGGATGGATAGATCATCATCAATGGAATGAAGAAATAAGGAACAAAAGAAAATCATATTACTTGGTTTCATCACATGTGAAGCCTTTAATTGCAAAGCTTTGAGGACAAATATTTTTGGAGGGTACTATGTTATAACCCATGGGGAAAATATATGGGGTTAAATGTATATGATATGACCGCAATGGAGGGCATATATGGGGCTAAATGTACATGTAATGTGTAAATTTATATGTAATAGGGTTGACCTAATAGTAAAGGGGCCTCATGTGGAGTGTGTGGATAGGTATATATAGAGATCATGTATTCATTATTCAAGACATGTGAATTGTGATGTATGAATGTATTTGGGTAATTGGAGGAGGTTGTCATATTCTTTAAGGAGTTATTCTGTAAGTCATCTCTCTTATCTATCTTGGATTTGTACTCCACGTTCACATTCATGTACATGGTGTGTACTTCTGGTCTTCTGATATTTTAAGCATTTGGTACATAACATTAAGCTCATTTCAAGATTTGTGTTCTGTCTAGCCTTCGTACTCATCAAGTCAATCAAGCACATGAGAAAATAAGGGAGATTGACATGCCTTTGGTGTCTCGAATGTATTAAGAGCTTCAAATGATACCCATACAACAAATTGTACCTTCCTTTGTAGGTAAGATACCTTTGAATGTAAAGGGTGACTTCTAGCTATGACGTCGAAAGAGAAATACTCTTTATACCTTTTATGTTTCCTTTGAGTTTCTCACTTCCTAAAGTGAATTCCTATTGAAGAGTGACTACGGAAGAAATTTTCAATTCAAACCATCTTTCCCTCTCGGTGGATAACCTTGTCACTCTGACAATATTCTCTTATGTGGATTGAATGGTAACCCCCCGTACTGTAGCAACGAGGAGTTTGAGTGACGAGGAAAATTCCAGTGCTATATCTCTATTGAATACATGTAGCTGGCTAAAATATCGCATTCAACCTTCTTCCATGAAAACTTTTGCTACTTCATGCTTTCTATGAACAATTGAGGAGTTTGTTGGTTTGTTGTGTATGGGCGGTCCTCCCACAGCTAGATGTAGCTTGATGAAATGGGGGAAAATACTCAAGTTAATGAGTTATAGAAGAATGGACAGAGATAGACAAACCAAAATCAAATAGTTCGAGATATGATATTTGTTGGTCAATAAAATAGGATGAGGCAAATAATAATGGCGCAAGGGAGAGGTTAAGTCAAGATTTCGTGGAATAATTGTGCCACCATTACTAAAATTACACCTGTAAAAGAAATCATTACATTGGCTCGTCCAGATAGGGAGATTGTTGATGTTGAGAGGTATTTTTTTTTACAGGTGGTTCATGACACCGAATATTGGTACTCTATACGTCCATGGAACCCCCCCCCCAAAAAAAAAATCTACGAGAGAACATGTGGAGGCCGAGCATTTTCATAATATTGGGGGATCAAAAATAAGAGCATCATATAGACCCATTTAAGGGCATCACATATCACTTACAAGGAATTGAACCTAGGTGGGGAGGGTAACAACCATTCCACGCAACCACCCAAGCTACATGCAATGGACTATTGAGAAGTTTTTATGTCATAAATACATTTGATTATGCGTGCGACTGGACATCAAAATATTATCTCATTATGATGAAAATAAAACCATGTATGTGGCCGATTTTTTATGAGATTTGTGATCATGCCGCCATAATTGGAAAGGAAAACCAAATTAGGCATGAATTGTTATCAAATGAGAAAAAGGCCAAATATGGAAACATTCTCCTAGTTAAAAACATACCCTCACCCCCCTTAGGCCAAGTATTTGGCCATCCTTAGCAAATGAAAGTGGGTAGAGAGACACAGGTATTACATGGTTACACATGATCATTTGAATGAATAAATAAAAATAACTCATACATGACCATTACCTATAGGAGTGATCGAGTGAAATTTTCAGAGAAATGCAAGGTTGTCTGAGCAAAGCAATGGTTTTCTAGTGTGCATTGATGGTGGCCCTAAGTAAGGTACTAGAAGATTAAAATCTAAATATGTTAATGGTGTTGATGTTGATGTTAAAATGTTGGTGTTGAAGAATGTTTGATGAATATTGAAGGTGTTGAGGATGTTGGAGATGATTGAAAATGTTGATGTTGAGGATGTAAGTGTTGAAGATGAAAGTGTTGAAGATGAAGATGTTGAATATGAAAGTCTTGAAAATGAAAGTGTTGAAGGTGAAAGTATTGAAGATGGAAGTGTTGAAAGAACTAGATTCTCATGAGATGTGTGTTGCAATGAATAAGGACAGTGTGCAACTACAGTCATTGTGTTGTATGGCTAATGTATTTTGTAGTTGTGAATGATATGCATCAGCTGGAAATGATCTCATGATGTTGCTAGGAATAATCTTCTGAAGATAAAAATGGACTAGAAATATAAAATAAGGCCTTAATTAGACCTTAGACATGAATAGAATGATTTGAATAATTATTCCTTAGCTACAAAAGTTGTAATGATATTATTAGCTGTAGTAATTAGTAGTTTTGAGCAGTAGAGAGAGAACCATATACAATATAGGAGAGACAGGAGTCAAATAGAATTTATTCCAGAAAGAAATGCTACCGAGATGGACAAGGCTAAAGACAATGCCCTGTTGCTAACAAACTTTGTCTAGATAGAATCTGACCAAATGATGTTATATTTATTTATTTATATTTTTTTTATACTATTTTTTTTTGTGTAGGTATCTCTCACTAGAAGACTGGTTTTCAAAAGATACGTATCTAACTGTGCCTTCGAGGAGGTTTTCACAGTTATATTACTCTTGTTTTGTTTTTTTATGCCCAATGGTACTAGCCAGACACTGGTTTTCTAGTACCACTGAGTCTTGCAGCGCCCAAGACTGGGTTTTTACTACAACATTATTTTCTCTTTTTTTTCTTTTCTTTTATTTTTTTATTTATTTTTTATTATTCAATTGGAAAGAATAGAAAATCATTTTATTGTGGGTATAGATGTCAAAGCCTCTATGCCTACAATTTCAAAGTCTAGCTAAACATTCAAATTTTTAACAAATGATTCCCTAGAGAGTGGACGGTAGTACGCATGTAGTCGATGCCCATTAGAAAGTAGCAAAGTGAGGTCTTCATCAATAGTTATAAGCTTGACATTATCATTTTCAAAGAAAATATCCACCTTGTAAGGGCCCAACCAACGTGTGCAAAACTTTCCCTTGAAGTTATTGAAGCGAGATTCGTAAAGCAATGCCCAATTCCCTGTCTGAAATGTTTTCCACTTGATAAATTTATCATTTCACCTTGTCCATTGTTGTTGAACAACAAAATTCTAGTGCAAAGCAGTTAGAAAAAACTCATTGAGTTCATTAAGTTGATCAAGGTGGTGCTTTTATTCTTCTCTGGGATCTAGACCTACATGTAAGGCATTCCTCAATGGTTTAATCTCAAATTCAATTAGAAAAGAAACAACCTTACCATAACTGATCTCATAAGGAGAAAAGCATGTGGTGTTCCACCATGTGGTTTTGTAGGCCCAAAGAGCTTCTCGAATACTATCATCCTAATCACAATGGTGTAATTGCACAGTTTTTGTAAAAATAGATTCTAACACCTTGTTGGTACTTTCCACTTGTCCATTCGCCTGTGGATGATAAGGGGAAGTAGTATGGTGTCGAATATGATACTCTTTGGTAAGTTTATGAATCAAGAGAGAGGTAAATTGAGATCTTTTGCGGGTGATAATTTATTGTGGCACCCCACAAAAGACAAAAATATCCTCATAAATAAAGTTTGATTCATCCTGCTCAGTGGCCTTTGGAAGTGCTTTGGCCTCCACCCATTTAGTAACATAATATGTACATACAAAAATATGGAATTTATGGCAAGATGGAGGGTGAATTGGCCCTATGAAGTCCAAGTCTCATTTCTCAAAAGGCTCTATAACAAGTTGGGTTTGGACTGGCATTTCATCGGATCAAACAAGCTAACCCATCCTCTGGAAACTATCACAACTTTGCACATACCTCTTTGCATCTCAAAACACATTATGCCAATAGTAGCCCATGCAAATTATTTTGTGACCAGTCCTTTTATCGGCAAAGTGTTTTTTGACAAAGTGTCCTCAGACAAGTAATTTTATTAATAAGAAAAAAGTGATTACAATCTGAAGTGAGGACTCATAATCAACTTGTTAACCTCACTTGAAGAAGGAGCTTGTTTATATAGCTCAAATATAAACTAAAATCTAGGAGAAAAACCAATCACATAATAACATGAGTATGATAGGTGTCCTTTACATAGAAGCTAAGTGTCCTTATCCTTAAAAACTAGAATAAACTAATGTCTAAAAACATTTAAACTAGAAAATATTTAGACTATAGAACTTTAGGATTATGAGGCTAACAATCTCCCCTTTAATCCGAAAGTTCGTTTTTACAAATACCAAGTTCATCTCTGAACTTAGTGAACTTTATTCTACCAAGCGGTTTGATAAAAATATCTGAAGTTTGATCTTCATACGGACAGAACCGAGGCTTGATGATGTCTTTGATGATAAGTGATCTGATGAAGTGGTACTTGGTGTCGACATGTTTATTCTTTGAATGAAATATTGGATCCTCGACCATCTTTATTGCCGACTGACTGTCGATCAATAAAGTAGTTGGTGATTTATAAGTTTCACCAAGATCCTATAAAATTTTGCGTAGCCATACAATCTCACATGTTTCTTCCCAAGCTGATATGTACTCTGCCTCAGCTGAAGAATTGGCAATTGTTGTCTGTTTTTTTCAATTCCAAGATACTGTTGTTTAACCCATATTCATTAAATAACTTGAATTGGATGTTCTATCATCAATGTCACCTGCAAAATCAGCATCTGAATATCCAACAAGTGTAAAATTTGTGTTCCTTTTGTAGAGAAGACCAAAATATTTTGTACCTTGAATGTATCTTAGTACCCTTTTTGTTGAATTCCAATGACTTTCTTTTGGTTCCTGCATAAACCTTGAAAGTATACTGACTGAATATGACAAATGTGGTCAAGTATTTGTTAAATAAATGAGACTTCCAACCAATTTCCTATACTTTGTACTGTTTACCAATTCCCCCCCTTCAAATTTTGAAATTTTCAATTTCTGCTCCATGGGGGTAAGAGAAGGTTTACCATCTTCCATCCCAAATTTATTTAACAATTCAGTGGAATACTTATTTTGACTAAGGAATATTTGGTTAGGATGTTGAGATACTTCAACTCCAAGATAATAATGAAGTGTCCCTAAATCATTCATTTTGAACCCTGCTTTAAGTTCTTCCTTAACATGTTTGATGTGAGCTTCATTATTTCATGTTATGATTAAGTCATCAACATAGAGTACAAGTATCACCATGTGCTTATCTTGCATTCAAAAATGCAACGTATCATCTGATTTACTTCACTAAAAACCCACGTTTTGTAGGTACTCATCCATTTTTTCATACCATGCTCGAGGAGCTTGTTTCAAGCCATATAGAGCCTTCATAAGTTTGCAAACTTTATTTTCTTGTCCTTTAGCTTCAAACCCTTGTGGTTGAGTCATGAAAATATCTTCCTTTAGATCACCATTCAGGAAGGCACTTTGGACATCCATTTTATGTAATTCCCAACCATTATGTGCAGCCAAATTGATAACCATTATGATAGTATTCCATTTAGCTATGGGTGCAAAAGTTTCTTCATAATAAATTCCTTCCTGTTGAGCAAAACCTTTAGCAACAAGTCTTTCTTTGTACTTGTCAATTTTACCATTGGGCTTGTACTTTACTCGATAAACCCATTTACAACTGATGGGCTTAACATCATGTGGAAAATCAACTAAGTTCCAAGTCCCATTTGCAAGCACTGAATCATATTCATTAATCATTGCTTCATGCCATTATTTATGTCCAACTGCTTTAGCAAAATAAGCCGGTTGTAATATTCCAGATATAAAAAGTATGCACAACAGGAATAAAATTCTAGAAATGGCAGATAAACAACAATATAACCAGAACAACACCACAATAACACTGAAATGATATCAAAATAACACCAGAAAGAGAACTTTGATTCTGAGAGCAATGTTCACGGGCCTCTTCGAGGGGGAAACCTCCAGTCGAGCAGATATCTATTACAATAATATCCAAGATAGGGTTCTCATACCCTCGACTCCTATTTATACTAAATATGTCTATGAAAAGAACCATCTAGAGGAAGATCCTTCTAGAAGCGGAAGATTCTATTATGTCTTCTTACATTCAACTTATTCTACTTTATTGCAAGGCATTATTAATATTGACCTTTATTACATCTGAATATATTGTTCTACCTATGTGCGGCTTAGGTCCCTAACATGTCCTCCCCCTTAAAAACAACCTTGTCCTCAAGGCTTGAGATGTGGAAATTGTTGCAGAATGGTAGCTAGTTCCCAAGTGGCATCTGCTAGAGTTGTATATTTCCACTGGCCTAACACTTCCTTGATGGTTCTTTGATGCAGGCAATGCTCACGCTAGTCCAAAACTGCTTGTGGCTATAGCCAAATGGATCCTTCTTCGTCCAACTCGGGAAGGTTGGTTTGAATTTGTCACTTAGTTCAAATCACCTTCTTTAAGCATGAAACATGAAAAATAGGATGTAACTTAGAATTACTGGGAAAAGATAACTAATAGGCTACCTGTCCCACATGCTTGAGAATGGTATAAGGACCATAAAATTTGGGCACCAACTTCTGACAATGCTCAGCCTTGAGAGAATTTTTCTTGTAAGGTTGTAGTCGAAGAAACACTTGATCCCCTTCTGCAAATTGACGTTTGGAGCAACCTTGATCTTCTTGTTAATTCATGTGATTCTATGCCATGACCAAATTCTCTTTGAGGGTATGGAGAACAACTTCTCAAACTGTAAGTGTTTGGTAAACCACCTAGACCTTCGAGACACCAAGTAAGTATGAGAGAACTGAAGGTGGATTTTGTCCATATACCGCTTCAAAAGGAGTCATGCATGTTGTTGTATGGTATGAAGTGTTGTACCACCATCCAGCTAGGGGTAACCATTGAGCCCACTAATTTTGATTTTCCGAGGCAAAACACCTCAAATATGTTTCCAAACACTTGTTGACAACTTCAGTTTGACCATCAGTCTGGGGATGATAAGTTGTGTTGAGATGCAATTGGGTGCCTTGTAGCTTGAACATTTCTTGCCAAAAATTGTTGGTGAAAGTTGGGTCATGATCAGAAAAAATAGAATGCGGCATGCCATGAATCTTCAAGACCTGATCCATGAAAATTTGAGTCACAATGGATGTTGTAAATGGGTGTTGAAGAGCACAAACATGAGCATACTTGGAAAGGAAATCAACAACCACCATGATGATTGATTTTTTTCTCGATTTGGGGTAATAAAATCCATAAAGATATCCCTCCAAATAGCACTCCAAATCAGAAGCAGTTGTAGTGTGCCAGGAGATTTGACTGTTTCACCCTTGTTGCATTGACACACATCAAATTCAGCGACAAAATTACGAATTTCTTGTTTCATACCATCCCAGAAAAAAGAACGTTTGACCCTCTCATAAGTTTTGGTAAACCTGGAGTGCCCAGTTGTGGTTGTAGCATGAAGCTCAGAAAGTACCGTGGATTTAAGTTTTGATTGTTTACTTAAATACAAATGACCTTTGTATCGAAGCTCATCATGGAGTCAAGAGTATCCTAGGGAAACCGGAGCATTGGACTGCATTTGTTGTATCAGATGTGAACTTTTGGGATCGTGTAGCCATTCCTGTCGAACGACTTGGAGCCAATTTGGTACAATGAAGGAGAGAGAAAAAAGGGACCCTTGATCTTTATATTTTCAGGAAAGTGCATCCGCAACCACATTGTCTTTATCTTTCTTGTAAATGATCTCATAATCATATCCAAAGAGCTTAGTCGCCCATTTTTCTTGCTCTGGGGAGGAAATGCGTTGTTCCAGAAAATACTTGAGGATTTGATGGTCTGTCTTAATTTGGAAGTGTTGCCCCAATAGATAAGGGCACCACAGATCAACGACATGCATAATAGCCAACATTTCCTTTTCATAGATTGATTTGCTCATATTTCGTTCAGACAGTTGCTCGCTGGTAAAGGCCAAAGACCGACCCTCTTGCATAAGAACAACACCAATTCCTTTCCTTGAAGCATCACATTCCAGGACAAAGGTCTTTGTGAAATCAGGAAGGGCCAAGACTGGAGTGGTGCACATGGCCATCTTCAAGGTTTGAAAATCTTGAGCAGCTGCTGGAGTCCAAGTGAAAGAGTTATTTTTTAGGAGTGCAATGAGAGGTGATGCAATATTTCCATAATTCTTAACAAACTTGCGATAATAACCTGTTAAGCCCAGAAATCCATGCAATATTTTGAGAGTCTTTGGGTGAGGCCAAACTTGCATAGCTTCAATCTTTTTAGGATCCACCCTGACGTCGTTCTTGCCAACCAGATGACCCAAGTACTCGACTTCTGAAGCGCCAAAGGCACATTTAGATTGTTTTAGGAAAAGTTGGTGCTGAGAGAGTAGATGGAGAACTCGATCCACATCAACAAGATGGTCTGTCCAGGTTTTTCTATAGAATCATGAGGATGTCATCAAAGAAAAATAAGACAAAATGACGGAGAAAAGGATGGAAGACATGATTTATGAGGCTTTGGAAGGTGGAGGGGGCATTACACAAGCCAAAGGGCATGAACAAAAACTCATAGTGGCCCTCATGAGTTCTAAAGGAAGTCTTAGGAATGTCTGCCTCTTTCATACGTATATGGTGGTAGCCAAAACGAAGATCAAGTTTAGTAAAGAATTGGGCGCCACTCAATTCATCCAAGAGGTCATCAATGACAGGAATGGGAAATTTGTCTTTAATGGTAAGTTTGTTGAGGGCACGGAAGTCAAGACACATTCTCCAAGAACCTTCTTTCTTCAGGACCATGACCATAGGAGAAGAGTAGGGACTCGTACTAGGGATAATAACGCTTGCATTAAGGAATTCTTGAACCATTTTCTCAGTTTCATTTTTTGGGGGAAAGGGGTGACAATACAGAGAGATATTGGGAGGAAGGCTTCTTGGTACAAGGGGAATGGAATGATCATGAACACCAAGGGAAGGAGGGAGTCCCTAGGGAGTGGAAAAGACCACTTGAGGTTTAGAGAGGATGGATTGGAGGTCTTGCGGCACCGAGGGTGTCTTTGTTGCTTGTATGGCATGGAGTTGGGCAATAACGCAAAAATGACCCTTTTTTAGCATCTTTTCCATGCGATGGGAAATAATGATCTCAGGTGAAATGATAATGATTCCTTGGAACTTATATTGTTGGCCCTCCTGGTCGAATTGCATGGTTAATTCCTTAAAATCCATGAGAATGGGACCCAAATTCATTAGTCAGTTTGCACCGAACACAATGTCACAACCACCCATGTCGATAGCAAACATATGAGATTTCATGTGGTAGTCACCAATTTGGAGACACACATTTTCACAACACCCTCCAAATTTCGTGGAGCCACCATTGGAAATCATGATTTGGAAATTATTGATTGCATGGATATAACAATGAGTTTCTTGGGCAATGCGGCGATGAATAAAATTATGGGTGCTTCCACTATAAACAAGAATGATGACCTTCATATGCTTGATGTAACCGATTAGCTTGAGGGTTTTTGGAGAAGAGAAGTCAGTGAGAGGTTTTAGAGAAATGATCGGTTCTACTTTAGGAGAGTTTGAGGGAGGCGTTATGTCAGTGGTTTCAGGTGACTCAGACACAAGGGGAGTTTCAACATCCTCTTCCAAAATATCCTCCGAGATGGCCATAAAAATATTTTTTTCCTTACACTTGTGGCCCAGAAAATATTTTTCATCATAATTATAACAAAGGCCTTTGAGTTGGCGTTCAATCATTTCAATCTTGGTCAATTTTTGGATCTTTAGTGGAGAAGAGGGAGTAGTGGGATTTATTGGTTTAGTGCAAGGGATAAAGGATGGTTTCCAGTTTTGAGAAGATACAACCTGTTGTGATTCATTATCTCTTTTAGTAACCTCCACCCAACTCTGAGGCCGAGACACGAGGACATGGGAACGAATCTCATCCTTGAGGCCACTGATAAAACATTCTCGGAAAAAGGCATCAGACATGCCCTCTATCCGAAAATCCAGGCACTCAAAAGAAACTATAAATTCTTCCACTGTTCCAAATTGTTTCAACGTTGTCAAACAACCAAAATGGTTAGTTTCAGTGTCAAAGCATTCATAAATATCTGCCACAAAGTGTGTCCAAGCAATATACCCTTGACGTGAATTTTTTCTCCATTGCCAACGTTCTTGATCTAGATGGAGAACACAACACCAGAGTTTGGCCAAGTCATTTGTAATGTCGTATAAAGAGAAATAATGTTCCATTTGGGTTACCCAACCAGTGGGATCCAAGCCATCAAATTTGGTCACATCCACCCATGGAAGGCGTAGGTCACGTTGAAAGTGATGGGGCTGAAAATTATGGGAATGAGAGGAAGTTTCAGCTTCAGTATGTGGAGGTGGGTAAGATAAAGGGTTATCTGCAAGGATATGCAGCTTGGTGCAGATCATTGAAACAACAGATTCAAGCTGGGTAGTCATGTATTTTTTAAGTTCCTCGATTGAGGTGACGATGGAGGACTGCATGGTTGTATTGATGGCGACAACATTGGCACTGAGTTGTTTCACTTCTTGTCGGGTCTTTGTGAAATTAGATTGCAAGGGATTAAAGCGAGCTTCCAAGTCTTCGCTACGGGTATGGGCCATGATGACGAGGAAATCGAAATGGGGTGGGTGGGGTCAAAAATTTTGCTGAAAAATGATATGTATGAATGTGATAAGGGCGAAGAGATAAATCCAATGGAATAGGTCTCAAATAATGGTGCAAAAATTTCCAGACTTTTTTTTTTTTGAACACCTGCGAAGTTATACTCTGGTCTGAAGAATACTGCAATGACGAAATTCCAAAATGATTAACCACGAAGAAATATGTAGTGATTTGGCAACCCAAACACAGTTGTGTGACAATAGATCTTGTCTGTTTTAATTTTTTTGTTTTCGTCCCCAAGGGTTAGGTATTCAAGGGTTCTACAAACAAGGGTTTTCCCTATGCTATAACTCTCTGATATACGTGTGGGGTCCAACAGTAGTACTCGGCCCAATATCTTAGGGCACCAACTAAGGAAGCTAGACCGTGCCCTTAGCTGTACTACCCAACTACCCAGGTACTAGAGAGTATCTTCACGAGTGTTTTTCTCGGTGGCACTATAACAGTCAGGAAACCGATCGGTTTATCTAAAAAGGGCTTCAGGTAATCTAGGTCGATCCATAGACAGGTGTTGTACGATGCGCTACCACTCGAAGGGGTACCAACAAGGGTTACAAGGGTGGCCAACAGATGTGTTCTTAAGTACCACTTGTATTTCCTGCGTGTATGAATCCCTCAACCGTGGTTTTATGTGTGTAACGACATATCTATGTGGCTTAAAGATGCCAGAATACGTCTCTACCCTGGAAAAAAAATTAACTCACAATTTCTACCAAGGAAAGTGCTCTAATACCACTTTTAATATTCCAGATATAAAAAGTATGCAGAACATAAATAAAATGCTAGAAATTGCAGATAAACAACAATATAACCAGAACAACACCATAATAACACTGAAATGATATCAAAATAACACCAGAAAGAACACTTTGATTCTGAGAAAATTGTTCATGGGCCTCTTCGAGGGGGAAACCTCCATTCAAGCAGAGCTCTATTACAATAATATCCAAGCTAGGGTTCTCATACCCTCGACTCCTATTTATACTAAATATTTCTATCAAAAGAACCATCTAGAGGAAGATCCTTCTAGAAGCAGAAACTTCTATTAGGTCTTCTTACATTCGACTTATTCTACTTTATTGAAAGGCCTTATTAATATTTTCCTTTATTACATCCGAATATATTGTTCTACCTATGTGCGGGTTAGGTCCCTAACATCGGTTTAGTGGAAGCATGAGCAAAATTAGCTTTTTCTCTTGAAGATCCCCTAGTTCATGTTTTGTTAATTTCATCTGAATGAACATCTTTGAGAAGTTGTTCGACCCACTTTGGCTTCTTATGTTGATAGTATGTTGGATCTGAATCACCATTATTATTGAAAAGAGGATTTTAAAAAATGAGGCTCTTCTTTCATCTAAAATATATGAGGTTGGAGAATATTCTTTTGAAGATTCAGTATCAAAAGAGTCTTTTGTAGTTTCATTATCAGATGAATCAGAAGAATTTTTTATGAAGAGACGTATTATAAAGAAACAAAGTATTTTTCAAACAAAAAAGTTTTCTTTGACTTGTTCAACTTACCTTTACCCTTAGTGTTTTTCTTCTCTAAACGACTAAGGAGATGATTAATCTCATATAATCTGTTACTTTCAGTTTCATCAAAAATTACATCTTTACTGATAATGAATTTTCCATCTGAAAGAAACCTATACCCTTTCTTTTCATCAGAGTATTCAATGAAGATACACTTCGTACTTCGGTTTTCTAATTTAGTTTTCTTTTCCTTAGGAGCTAAAGCATAACATGTTGAGCCAAAAACCCTAAGATGATTTACCTTGGGTTTAAAACTGTACCAAGCTTCATAAGGTGTTTTTCCATCTAAATTTGATGTAGGTGATCGATTTTTGAGATAAACTGCAGTATGAACTGCTTCAACCCAATATTTTGTGCTCAACCCTTTAAACTGCATCATAGATCTTGCCATGCCCATGAGAGTTCTGTTCATCCTTTCAGTAATTCCATTATGTTGTGGAGTATAGGAATTTTTCAGTTGCCTCTGAATTCCATTGTCTCGACAATAATCATTGAATTCAGTTGAAGTGAATTCTCCTCCATTATCTGTTCTCAAAAATGCAACCTTTTCTCTTGTAGCATTTTCAACCATGTGTTGAAAATTTTTAAACTTTTCAAAATCTTCACACTATGCCTTTAAAAAGTGTACCCATGTCATTCTAGTGTAGTCATCAATGAACAATATAAAGTATCGACATCCACCGAAATAATATCCCATTGGTCCACATATATCATTGTGAATCAACTGCAAATACTTTGTTGCTCGCCATGAGATGGTTGGAAAAGATTCTTGCTTTTGCTTGCCAAAAATACAAGCTTCACACTGAGAATTTTCTCTCTTGAAAGTTGGAAAACTCTTTACCAAATCTTGGGACTTAAGTTTTAAGAGACTATCAAAGTTTAAGTGACCAAATCTAAAATTCCATAATCTGAATGAAGACATTTCGGTATTCACTACTGTTGAAAAATCATGCTTTCTTGGGATAATGTTTCCCTTCATTCTTGGCAATTTTCCATCTTCATATCCTCACATTATTTTTTTTCAAGTTATCCTTCTCTGACTTAATATTAATCAAACCATCTTGCATGATGATTTGATGTCCAGCTTGTCGGATTGTGACTAAGGATAAATTTTTTTTCTTAAAAGTTGGTACATACCAAACATTTGAAATAAATTTTTTACCAATTCCAGGGAGAAAGACTTTCACTGAACCTTTTCCTTGAGGTATACGAGTTGTATCATCAGCCAAATAGAAGGGATTTAGTTGAACATCTTGATAATCCCAAAAATAGTCTCTGTCATAAGTCATATGTCGAGTAGCTCCTGTGTCTAATATCCAATCGTTTTCAAATGAATCTTCTTAATGAATTGTTGTAAAAGGATATTCATATTGATCATCCTGGTAATTTTGATCCTCTGCATATTGAGTTAATTTGAACTTAATGTATGCTTAAACTTTGGAAATTGATCATTGCTTGTAAGACAATTTGATGCATAATGTCCCATCTTTAAACATCTCTTACATCTCACTTGACTGAAATTTATACCTCTTCCTAATTGTGCATTATTATTAGGAGGATTATTTTGAAAATTATGTTGATTAAAATTTCTACGACCTCTACCTTCACCACGACCTCTGCTATAGCCTCAATTAAAAGACTGATTCTGAAATTTTCCAAAATTTGATTTTCCTCTTCCTTTAGAACTTTCAACTTTAGTGAAAAGAAGATCTTCTCTTGATTGTTTTTGTTTTCCAAAAGATTTACTATGTTGAGCCAGTAATTCACCAAGTGAATCAAAAGTCACAGTTGATAACTTATTAGTTATTTGCAAAGTCTCAAGAAAATGCTTATAATATTGAGGCAAGTCATTTATTACAATGGAGACTAGAAAACTATCTTCAAGTTTAGGAAAACCGCCTTTGATGATTTCCTAATGAATGTTCTTAATTCTTGAAATGTATTCTAATACATCACCATTATCTGCTAATCTTTGTTTAAACAATTTCATTTGTAGATCAACTCTATGAGATGCAGCGGGAGTATAAAAAATCTTCTTGAACATATTCCAAGCAAACCATGCATATTTGGAATTGTCAATATGTACAAACATGTGTTCAGTTATAGTAGAGCGCAGAAAAGCAAGTGTTTTTTCATCTTTCAAATTTCATTTAGCTAAAGGAGTGGCATCGGTTGGCTTAGTTGGAGCAATATCACCATCACAAATATCACGCCATAATTCATTATAGATCAAAGTGTTATGCATGTGCCGACTCCAAGATTTGTAATTCTTGGGTCCATCTAACTTATCCGATTCTGTGAATAGATTGATTATTTTAGACATGATGGTAGATTGTCTTATTGCAAAAATTGCAAGTTAATGATCAAACCACCACACTAAATAATCCTCAAAACACTAAAAGAGAGACACAAGGCACCATAAAGAAAGAGTACACAGTCCACACAAAACGAGCACTTTTAAAGTCTTGACCTTGACCCTTTAAAAGTCTTGTTGGAAATAAAATTTGAGAGAATATTTCACTGGACTCTTCTCAACTTCTTAAGTTCCCCTTGAAGTTCTTCAATACAAAGTTCCAAAACATCTTTATCACTCCACTCATATTAAAAAAAAACATTACATAAAGTAGTACTTTATGTTAATGTTTTAAAGTATATGATATATAAAATTTCAAACCTTATAGCATAAACTTCAAGTCACTCTACGTATGCCACTTAAAAGAAATTTCTAAAAGGTTGTGCATAATTTGTCTCATATGCAAGCGATGTTTCTTTTTAATACCAATACCAAGGAAACCAGTTATTTCATAATTAAACTTCCATTCGTCCCTACCCAGAGAACTGTTTAACAAAAAAAATTGAGATGATTTTGGAGCAAAAAGTAGAATAAATCGATGAGTGAATTTTCGAAGCGATTCGTTCAGTAAATGGATAAGTGAATCGATGCTAAAGAACGCGCCTTATTTCTTCTATTTTAATGCTTGAAACCCTTTGGTGATCTAATTCCTTTGACAACTATATCTTTGACTGTAGATATATCTTTGACTGTAGAATGTTATTCTCCAGAATTCTTTTCACATTATTGTTGTTTACTCGATCGACCGATCGATGAGGTTTCAGGGTTCTCCTTTCTTCTGCGATCAATGCCTAGGAAAACCACTCATATTCAACAGCACTCCACTTCACCCTCTATTTGCGCTGCAGAGTGAACATACCACCTCAGATGTGGGCGAATTTTCTCGGTCTTCTACGTAACAATATGACACATGACCACGTCTTTCATTGGATCTAGTCACTCTGTGCCACGTCTTTCATTGGATCTGGCGGTCGAATGATAGCAGAAGCTAAAAAAAAATAGAATCTACAACTCCTAAATATGAAATTGTCAAATTTATAAACAGATCTGAAGCAATTTTTACAAATGAGCTCTTTTTAAAAATAGCAATGGATCTATGAGATCTAATAAAAAGAATGCATGTGAACACTTTTATCTGCCCATCTCTTAGATTTACAGGAAAGAAAGTTGTTATTAATCAAATCTACAATCTTGAAATTGCAGATCTACAAGTTTACAATTCAAAATGATGATTCAATCAATTATTGAAAAAAATCAATGTTGCAATCACAATAACATTTTCCTTATTATGAAACAACAACAAATTACCTCAGTACCATTTCTCTTGAGTTTGAAGAGATCTGGTTAATTTCAAGAAGTCTTCTTTGCTTACTGGATCCATCACCAATTCTCTTCCTTCACAATTTTCACCATGGCACTAATATCATGTTGACAAAGTGTCACGAGACACATAATTTTATTAATAAGGAAAAATTGATTACAATATGAATTAAGGACTCATAATCAACTTGTTAACCTCACTTGAAGAAGGATCTTGTTTATATGGCTCAAATCTAAACTAAAATCTAGGAGAACAATGTCCACCACAAGGTTTGTCATCACAAGCCTTAAGAATGTCGTAGATTTCATCCTCTCTGACACAATGTTGTATCATAACATATCGACCTATGTAAAACATGTATCTATCTATCCAAGAATATCTGGCACTCTTTCGAATGATGTGTTGTTGTTCTCGCGCTGAAAGGTGGCTTGGAAGTTCTCATGTTACTAAGTAATTGGCAATATCTTCATACCACAGGATGTGAGTAGATAGTGAAAAAATATGTTCATCAGGAAAGTTATCTTCTATAGGTACAACATCACCTTCAGTGGTAAGTCTGGATAGGAATTCTGCAACAACATTATCCCTATTGAGCTTATCAATTATGGTGATATCAAATTCTTGTAATAACAATAACCACCTAGTTACTCTGTCAGTAGTGATGGGTTTATTCATCAAGTATCGAATAGAATAATCGTTTGTACGTACCAAAACGAGATACCCCATTATATAATTCATGAATTTATTGATGGAATAAACACCAACAAGAAATCATTTTATGTTACTATGTAGTTGAATTCTACAGGGGTTAGGTTATTGTTGATGTAGTATATTGTGTAGGGTTTATGATATTTTTTTGTCCCAACACCACTCCAATGGTTGTGTCTGAAGTGTGTAGAAATATGAAAGGGGAGGGACCAGTCAGGTCCCATTAGAACATGAGCATTAGAAAACCATTCCTTAAAAACTTCAAAATTAGATAGGTAGTCATTATTCCAAAGAAATTCTATATATTTAGAAAGTAATGAAAATAAAAGAGATTCAAGATTACTAAATTTTTCAATAAAAAGACAATTGAAACCAACATGTCCCAAAAATCTATTCATCGGTTTCTATGATTTTGGAGGAGAAAGATTTTGCATTACCTCTATTTTTCATTGAATCCACTTTGATGCATGTAGGAGAAATATGATGAACAAGAACGATACCCTCAGTGAGCAACATATGGAATTTCTCATCACTAAGAGGTTAGTGGTTTTGCATCATTTAATCACTTTTTCCAAATTAACAAGGGCCTCTTCAAATGTCTGGTAATAGACTGTAAAGTCATTCATATAGATCTTGACACAATCATGGATCAGATCGAAAAAAATCCAAGGATGACATGTTGAAAGGTAGCTGGATCATTACAAATTCTAATGGATAACACACGATAAGTGAATGTCCCTCGGGGGAAAGTAAAGGTGGTGTTATACTAATCCTCAAGAGTTATCTGGATTTGGTTGTATCCACTAAATCCATCAAGAAATGAGAAGAACTTTTTCCTTGCTAAGGTGTCAAGGAATTGATCGATAAATGGGAAAGGAAAATGATCTTTCTAGGTGGCTTTGTTCAATTCTCTTTAGTCAACCCAAATCCTCCACTTTCCATTTTTCGTCGGTACTATTACTAGAGGGAAGACCCACTGGCTATCATAGATAGGATAGATGAAATTCGCATTCAACAAATTTTGCAATTCTTCTTTAACTATGTATTTCAAAGCTAGGTTCATTCGACCTTGAGATTTCCTTACTGGTCTGGCATCATTTTTTACATAACTTTTATGTGTGCATATTTTTGGGTGTATTCCCTTCATATCTATGTATTCCCATGCAAACACTTCACTATGTTCACACAAAAGATTAACCAACTGTTGTTTTTTGAGGTTGAGAGTCAAGGGTTAATGTTCAAGGTTTCTTTGGGACTGATCTCTATAGAAATACTGGTATGTTTGGTTTCCTGAGAAGGGATAACGATGAGAAAAATATCTAGAGATGAATTTGCAATAGTATTTGTCTGTTCAGTAGTGTCCATTACAAAATTTAAAAACTAAGAATTTGAGTGAGAAGATGTATGGGGATTGCTAAGAAAACTACTAATTAGGTCATTTTTGTACTATTTTAAAGAAAAGTGATCTATCAACTATAAGGATTTTCTGGACACTTTCTTCATCATTGGCTTTGTCTTCTATCCACCTAGGGATTTCATTTTTTGTGTTGGGTTTGGTGGGGGGATATAAAGTAAGTCTTTTCATGGAATTTCCATGGGATATAGTCATATTCCTGGAGTTGCAGCCAATGTAGGTGTCACCATGGATAACCATAGACTTCCTAATATGAGAGGGTGACCCCCCAAAGTGGATCTTGGTTGTAAGATGATAAAGTCAATCGGGTATTCCCATGAGTCAATATAGATGATAACGTTTTCCATGATTCCTTCAGGTTTGACCATGAAATTGTCTGATAGTTATAAGATCATAGGAGTTTGTCTCGAATGATTCAATCTAAGTGTGTTCATGGTCTCTTTCATCATTACGTGTATGGCAACCCCCAAGTCAATGAGAGTGTTTGAGATGCAATTCTAATTGATTTGGACATCAACTCTTGGGCTCCCAAGATCCAAGTATTTGGTCATGAAGATACTCCCAGTCATTAATTCATCCAATTGATTGATTACATGAATAGTTGTAGGGCCTTGCTTTTCCTATCTCACTTTTTGATACATGGTTCCTTAATGGTTTTGGCATATATAGGGACATTCTTTATTGCTTGAAATAGTGGGATTTTGACACACACGTTCCATATTTCTCCCAGTAAATCAAACTCGGGTTGAGAAAGGGGTTTTTCCAAGACTAATCTTTCTGGAAAGGGAGGCAAATGTTGTTCCCCTAACAACTTTGGCTGGTCTGATTTTTTAGGGAGAGTGGAGTGTGGTGTGGTTAGGATATTTTCTATGGGTTGTTCATTAGAATGATTTTTTATTGGTTCACTGGCTTCCTCTTCATTACATTCAATGAGATTTGGGGAAGCCTTATTACCTATCATTTTCCCTAATCATAGTTAAACATCTTGACATTCTATAGGGGATATGGAATATGTAGGATGTCTGGGCCACTCAGTAGTGTAAGCATGTTGTTTCGATTTATTGTTGGGGTTAGGTATGGGTTTTGCAGGAAGCTGAGGTCTTGAAGGGGGATTATTTGCAAGTAGTTGTAGTTTCTATTGTTGGGGTACTTGAGGCAATTGTGGCTACTGAGTTTGTTGGGTAGTGAATTGTTGGGGAAATTGTTGTCCTTAAGGGGGTCCTCTCAATCCTTGTGACCATTGATATCCAGGGGTTGGTTCTGGTGGCCATTTCTACTATGATGCAAGAGGGCCCCATGGTTGGGATCTTTCCTTTGATGATTATACCAATAAGAATTAAAAAAATGAGAGGGTTCTTGGCCCATACCTGGTTGTCGTGGTTGCCAAGGTAGTTTTTTAGCAATGAAGAAAATATGCTATGTTTCCTTGTTGGTGCCTTGGTATACCTCTTTTAATCCTGGAAAGGAAGAACAACTGCTGCTAGAGGGTTCTATTCACAAATGCTGCAAATTTCAATGTTATCCAATGGGAATTCCCTTCAAGGATGTTTTTTCTTTCACTTTGGACATAATATAAATAATGCTCTTTCAACCTTTGCCTACTTTATTTGACCTACAAGGTGTCAAATTGTAAATCCAACAAACTCATAATATCAATTTTAAAATTTTCCAACATATTACCTAATTATGCATGAGAGACTCCTTCAGTGGCTACCTTTGTGATTCTAACATAAATATCTCTCGAACCCTTCCCATGCTTGGAAATTCCTTTGGAATATCTTCTTAAAAGGTCACAAATACCATCATATCACATTTGGTATATGGCCCCTCTGCTCATTAAGTTTAAAACGTCCATGCAAACATCTTTTATTCCCGTGAGCAGAATGGTTAGTAGTGTGTCCTTATCTAAATTAGTCTTGGACCTTTGTGAATTATACTGGAATATTTCCACATAATCTTCCAAACTTTCGTCTTCTTTCTAGGTTATCATGAAAATCTCTTCGCGAAGTCCCTTCCCCTTACAATAATCTTTATATTTCTGGAGAAATTTCTACTTCATAGCATTCCATGTGTCGATAGATTGTCTGTCAAGGCCCATGAACCATCATAAGGCTGCATTCTTAAGTGTAAAAGGAAATCACTCCATTTTTTAAGCATTGAAAACATAGTCATAGCTTCGGCACAACACATCAAATTCAAAAACAAAAGTATCAGGAGCTTCAATTGATAGCCCGTGAAAATTAGGAAGAGCTGAAAGAGGGATGGTATTCATTGGTGCTTCTTCTTCAATTTACCTGATTGGAAATTCAAAGGTTAGATTAGAGGTTACCTCTTCTCCTGCCATCTTGGTCTAGGGAGATTCTTCATAAGATGGCTTGTTGACTGATTCTGGGGAGTAAGTTGAATTATTTTGAGGATCAACTCCGAAATCGGGATGCTTATTAATCAATTCCTATGAATCCTCTTATTCCTCAACATGAGGCGAATTCTCTATTTTTGGCATAGAAGAAGAAGGAGGCATTACATGCATTTTCCTCTCGTTGTTTTTTTATCTCCCTCGTCCACCTACATGATTGTTAGTATTGCAACCAGTTCTTACTTCACTGAATGGTTTGGGGTTTCTTCCTTTATTCATACAAATTACAAGCCTTGGAACCAATGAAGTAGAGGCTCGCCACATAATATCTACACTGAATGTGCAAGTTCTTACCTCTCATCTTACCGCCTCTTTTTTCCTTACATTCCAAGTGATTTTACTAAAAAACTACATATACTAAAGCAAATGTTGGATTTACTATTGTGCCTTCAATAGCTCCCCGAAAATGGCACCAAAATGTTGAGTAAATTAATTGCTCTTGAAAACAATCAACCTATCAATCATTACTTGTCACACCAGGATAAGTCCTCTTATTTCAAGTTATTATGCATTGTCTATGCAGGCCACAAATTATTACCAAGTAATGGTTGTTTCTTAGTGTAAAGAAAAGTAAAGTGGCAACTGAAAAACAAAGAAAGGAAATATTTTTGCTAATGAATTCTTTTAAATGTTCTCTATTCAATCTGTAAATTCAAGGGAAAATTAAATAATAACTACAAACATCAAACACATAGATTAACCAAGCAAGTCTCGTAACAAGTTCAATTTGTATTCTGCAACCATCTATGAACAAGAGTCAAAAAGGAAATATTTATGTAAACCACATGAATCAAAACAAAACGAATTGTATTATGTAACTAATTATGAACATGAATAAAATCACAACAAATCGTGTTTTATAACATGAATTAAAGTGAAACGAATTGTACTTTGTAACCATATGGGAGCATAAATCAAAAAATGATTAACGTATCAATAATTTAATCATTATTTTAATACTAGAGGATTGACAGATCAAATAAACACAAGTTATGTTAACAATAAAAAAAAATTTGAACTAACAAAGTAATACTTGTTCACAAGAGTGGGCCCTCATCCTGGAATAGAGTATCGAAGAAAAAGTCCAGTAACTAGCTAATCCATTCAAATCACTCACATAAAAAAATTGTTGTGAAATATTATCTAGTTTTTTAATAATAATCAAAAACTTGCATACAATAACATAAGTGTTGAATCCAACGAGAGTTATCTCTCTCGCTTTGCAGCAGATACCCATTTTATACAAAATACCAAATGGAAAAAATAAAGCGTAATAAGGCTACGAATCTATGATTCAAGCCATCCTAATCATCACCCCTAGAATACACAACAATTTTGTCTATTCCACAAGTACATGGTTACATGGTTTGGAGATGCCCTAACCATCAAACCAAAATACATAACGGTCTTGTATTTTCTACATAAAATAAAGCGCACGGTTACACTCCAATCCTTGAAGAAACTAAACTAGGTAAGCCATCCTTGGAATCTCAGCGGGATGAATGGAAGATATCTCCAATCAGTTAGAGGTCTTATGTAGAAACTCGTCATCTGCAACTTTCACAACAAATATTCATTTTGCAGCTGACGTTCGTTCTGTAGCTTCTACAATCGATCTCTATGATAGAAATATGCAATCACTCACAACAATAGTCAAATGATATGGAATTCTTCTACTTAAGCGTTCAAATGCTCAAAAAGTATGGGCAAGTATACCTAGTGTAAAAACTTATCTCGTTCCATGAAAAGGTCTTATTTTGAGGTTAAAAGATAAGCAAAATGAGGCAAAGACTAGAGAAAAAGAGTGTCAAAACACGACATGTTTATGGCCCAACAGAGCGCATGCATATTGAATCCTCGGAGATCTACATAATGATTGTAACCATTTTTGTAAGCGACCAATTGATCATGGTTGAGGTTGTTAGTGAGATGGCAGGTTTGTTATGATTGTCATGCTTTTGTAGAGATACAAGGAATGCATGCAAACATGAAAGGGTTAACTTTTGGTTCAATGGTTGTTGTTCATTGTAAGTCTAGGTTTCATGTATTATGAGAGAGAAAACATATTGAGATATAACTCCCTACATTGTGGTTCAAGATCTATGAGCAGGATATGGCCCTTTATGTATATGAATGATGATCTGTGATTAATGAATGAAAGCAAGAGACCCATTGATACTCCATATTATGATTTTTGTTATGAATGTATTTTTGTTAGATATGTTAGACTTGTGTTACTTATATAAATGTTGTGATGAATGGATAGAATCTAATATGCAACTCTTAGCTAAGTGTTTCTTGTCTATATTATTCCTTCATATAATGCACAAACATTTGGTCTCAGTGATTCTTAGCATAAATGATTTTAAGGATGGAAATTTATCTCAATTTGTAGAAACTTTGACAAATCTTACTAGTCCTTAATATACAAAGTATAAAATGTTTGGCAATATTTTTTGTAAAAATATTCAAACTTCAAAGGATTTTATATAGTTTTTATAAAATTTGGACTATCTCTATGGTATTCTATAAAATTTGGGCAAATTATTTTTAGAAAAAATGAAAATTGATGAATCTTTTTTTTCAAAAAAATAACATGGAAAAATAACCCATGGACTATATATAACTCTTAAAATTTTCTATGATTATCAACAGCCTCTGGAGTGAGTCCTTATTCAATGTTTGAATATTGAGTATACCAACACTAATGGGATATTTGTTGGTGAAACCTTTCTAGGTCTAAAACCCCAAACCAACAAACCCTAACCCACAAAAATCGTCTGCATAGTGAAAAGAGTCGTTGAGTGTATCTCAAAACCGAATATAAGTTTATCTACATGTTCAATCTCACTAGAGAGAAGTGTGAGTGCAACTTTCAATTTAATAGTGTATTATAAATTATTGCGTTGAAAGACGCTGCATTAAAATTAAAATAATATAAAAAAAAAATATTAATAATAAATAATAATATAAGGAATTCTTAATAATTATTTTAATTTGGTATATAATTACTTTTTTTAATATATTTAAAAAATAAATAGTTTAAAATATACTAATATATTTTATTATATTAATATATTAAAAATATATATTAATTTATTAAAAGAATTATTAATAATTTTTATATATCAAAATATTTTATAATATTAATTTTTTTAATACTTTTATATTAATTTAATAAATGAATATAGATTTATCTTAACCTAGTTCATCGCTTAAGGTGGAAAACTAATATATTAAAAGTATATAATATACTAAGATATTTTATTATATTAATATATTAAAAATATATATTAATTTATTAAAAGAATTAATAATAATTTTTATAATATTAATTTTTTAATATTTTTATATTAATTTATTAAATGAGTATAAATTTATCTTAACCTATGATTTATCTTAAAGATTTGCACCTCGAATCTATATTAATATATAATATATATCATTTTTCAATTTAACAATGTGTTATAAATTCAATTAATTAAAAATAAATTTTCAACATTATAAACTTAAAAAAAAACTAATATTTTAATTAAAATTAATAAATTAATTATAGTATAAAACTTCATCCTTCAACAAATTTGAAATAAATAAATTTATAAAATTGAAATAAATAAATTTATAAAATTGAAATAAATAAATTAAGTTTGAAATAAATAAATTTATAAAATGTATAAGAGGGAAAAAATAAAAATAAACAATTTTTTTTATTAACTCATTTACTTTTTATCATAAATTTATGAATTTTTTTATTAACTCATTTACTTTTATCATAAATTTATTAATTTTTTTAATAATCATTTACTTTTATCATAAATTTATTAATTTCTAGCTATTAATGACATGTTAAAATCAAAATAAATTTAACAATTTTGTTTTCATTATATTTAAATAAAAACCTTGATTTTAAATAATATTTAATAAAATAAAATAAAATAAATAAATATTTAATAATATTTAAATTTAACAATTTTGTTTTCATTATATTTAAATAAAAACCTAGATTTTAAATAATATTTAATTTAATAAAATAAAATAAATAAATATTAGATAATATTTAATTTAATAACTTGTATTTATTTACTAAATTTAATAATCATTCACATTCCATTAAAAAAATACTTATGTGGTTCAACGAAGTGTCTTTATATCCTAGGAATTAGTCAGTGTTCTCTATGTGAGTGCCTTGAGAGTTTGCTCGATGGTTGATAATGATTTTGATGATGAAGACCTCTTTATAAAGTGTATCAAATTTCTCATTTGCAACTTGTGAAATGAATGCTTAGTTTATTTAATATAGTTGAATCAATTTAAAGATTTGATTGTTTCTATTTCTAGAATAGTTTGAGTTTGGAAATCATTTTTTTTTTTTTTTGNTTGGTTTTGAACTCTTTTAATTTTGTTTTGAATTGTTTCTTAGAAATTTGTTGGCTTTTTCTTTTGATGGTTTTTTTCAAGTGGGTCATCTCGATTTTAGTGTCTTCAAAGACATTGAAATTGTGAGGTTACTTTCATTGTATTTAATTGATCTTTAATTAAACATTAAGGAGTCTGAAATGGAGGAGATGATTTAGCAACAGAAATGGTGCTTTTGTTAGCATCCCTTTTGTTGTATCCAAGGATGACACCTTAGCTGCAAACTTCAGAGAGAATGATTGACTAGCAACGAAGATGGAAGCCCACGGGGTATTCACTCAATGAATCTGTCAAATAGTGCCTGTGTTCGTGGGATTTTAAAGAATACCCCTAATTTTACTAGATATTGATAAATACCTCCCAAAATCCTTTTATTGAACCCCCCTCCCAATACATCTTTCCAATAAAATAAACCCTCATTTTAACTATATCCCCCTCAATACCTATAAACCCCTTGAGATCACACATCCCCCCCCCAATACCTACAATATATTGACCTTATTTTTCACAATTAAAAAACCTCCTTTATGAATGAATGTGATAAGATATTGGTCAATCGGGTGAAGCCCCCATGTGGAAGCCAAACAATTGGGGGTTATATCATCTCAAAGGTACATAAAAGGTGGAAAAAACATAGAAAAGGCTTGGGAAAATGCATCTAAAGAGAGAGCATCGACAAGTGAGGTGGGCCCAGTTCCAAAATAATGATCAAACCATTGAGAGAAGGGAAATGGGTTCGCCTCCAAAGTATGTCTAATGATTGAGCCCCACCCTAGAGAAACCAAACCCACGAAAGAGAAGACCAGAGGGATACAACCATAGAAGATACAAACCCATTGACCACAAAAG